>JANAVB010037818.1:8970339-9150445 GCA_029216955.1 Iris pallida | reverse complement strand
TTGGGTTTTTTAGTTGTTATCAGGATTATTAGTATTATTAATAATATTGTTGTGTATTAAATAATTAGTTATTAGTAAATAGTTATTTCTTCATCGTCAAATAGGTATTTATATTATTTTGTATAAACATATACTCAGAATTTATTAATGTATATACATTACATGTCATATATATATATATATATTATATATATATCTATATATACATGTCATATATATATATTTTTTTCATGTATATATATACTATATCTATATATATATATATAATTATATATATATATATATATAAAAAAACATGGGTGTATAGGTGTTTGTAGATATAAATTATAATTATAATAATTATGTGTATATATAGTTATATATTTATAAAGAAAAGAAAAGAGGAAGAAGATACAACAATTCCAGCCCGGACTAAGGTCCCAGCACCCCCAGCCCGAGAAACACACGCTCAAACCGATCCCCTGTACAACGGCAGCGATATATATCGACAGAGAAAGGAGAGGAGAAGGAAGGAGAAAACCCTAAAACCCTAAGCTGATGGCGCGCCTTCCCTCCCCTGACCCTGAGCGGTAACTCGCCACCGACGCCGCCGCTGTGCACGGCTAGAGTCGGCCGGCCAGGCACGGGAAACCGCCCGCGCGCGCAGAGTAAACAGGAAGCAACACAGCAGCAACACAGCGGGAGCCCGACTTCGCTGGACGAGTGCATCGTCCACAATCATCCTTTTCTTGAACCGATTCCTCTGCTTTCGAAGACAGTTGTGATGATTTGGACTTTATGGCTTAGCAGTTGACTAATATTTTGTTGGATCTGCGTGAAACCTCCAGACAAGATACCTTGCCTCCCTCTATATTTTAAATTTATGCTTATAATTTTTCCTGTGATTATTTGGTTATTGTCACGCCCCAGTTCCAAATAATCGGATTGGGAACACGTAGCATGCCAGCTGTACAATCAAGCATAGCTAACCCAATTTAATGGACTATGATATGATCGTAGTACACTGTAGTAAACTAATAAAGTAACATCACAGGCAGGTAAACTAGTCTCATCCATGAAATAAAGTAAGAGATAACTGAATAGAAATTCATCAGTGCCACAGAGTCCAAATGTCAACTATGACTAGTGGAGAACAATCCACTAAATAAGTAAATGAGTACAACTGGAATGAAATGAAGTAGTAAATAGAAATAAACGGAATACTGGAAATGAAACCCACGTCTGAAGATGTAGCTAGCCTCCAGAGGATCAAGGTTGCGGCTCCACCTCAAAGTCGTCGTCAACAAGTCCCTCTACTCCGTAATCAGCCGGGAATAAGTGCTCGTCAAGCTCTGGAAAAGATACCAGGTCCTCAGAAGGACATAACAAATACACAGGAAAATGACATGCATGATAATACTGAGCAGTAATGTAAAAGTAACTAATAAGAATGTCACCCAGTATTTCTCTAACCAAACAAGGACAGAAAATATACGGAAGCAATACAGGTGTTCTAACCATCTAAGTGTAAATGCACTCGAGACATCTCTAGTGGCACATGAGAGGGGGTGAAGAAGAAGAAACTGCCACCAAGCGTTCTACGGTTTGAGAAACGAGGGGCTACAAGCATCCAGCGTACATTAGAACAGAATTCTCATACACCACTAGTAGACTCTCCCCACCCAATGTACTTGTACCGTATACGCGGTACAAACAATACGCAAGACGTCATAGTAAATATAGTACAACTAAACCAAACTGCTAACAGACTCAAGATCATATGTTAAGGGCCAGTTAACACAGAACCTCTGCACTCAACTCACTCATATATGATACGTGTCTGAGTTAGTGTCAAGTTTATACTAACTCTATACAAGGTAGTCATCAATAGAGACGAGTGCACATAATTTTAATAACTGGTCAAATGTAAATACTGCATAGTAAATGTCAAGCAAGGAGTACTTGCCTGTGTCAAGCAACTGAGTATCCGGGTCCAAAGTAGAGTCCGAGTCCCGAGAAGCAAATAATCCTAAACAAAATTTATCTCTAGTTAATTACTAATTAAACGAATTAAACAATTTATTTAATTGCTAAGTAATCTATAATTTAAATTAATCGATTATTACTAGCTAACTAGTATCAATATTTATGAACAATAATAAGTATGTAAAATATACTTATTATCATACAATTTATATTCTGAAATTTATATATAACTAAATATTTAATAATTAATTAATTAATTAATTATAATTAATTAACCAACCAATTTAATACACACAGGTATACACAATTTCGGGGGCTACCTGGCCACGCCGCAGGGGGGGTGGCTCGCCGTCCGGGGGGGTGGCACCGACGAGGGGGTCGCCGGGATCAGCAGGGCGGGTCGGGTACAGCGCGCGGGCGCGGGCAACGCCGCGTTCTCCGTCTCCCGACGGCGACGTGCCTCGGTTGGGGGAGGAGGCAGGCGAAGGGAAGGGTCGCCGGAGGTGGCTAGGGGTGGCGGTGATGATGGGGGCTGGTGTTTACGTGTAGACAAGGTTAGGGTTGAGGCTAGTTTGGTTGCTATATATATATATATATATATATATATATATATATATATATATATATATATATATATATATATATATATATAAGATCCATGAGTTTAGGAAACCCTAATGGGTTTGGACCTAAGTTAGGGTGAGGGTAGATGGCCCATGGGCTGAGCTAGGGTTAGGGTCGGGATATATGGAATGGGTTTGGGTTGCTATAAATTGAACACCATATCTATATAAGTATAGATATATATATAATCTAATAATAAAACTAAATAAATAGTAACACTATATATATATAAGTATATATATATATAGTCTAATAAATAAATTAAATGAATTTAGGTTAGAGTTAACCTAGGTTTAGCCTTTAGGGTTAAGGATTAGGATTTCCTAATACGATGCACACACAACACCTTCATGTATATATATATATATATATACATATATATCTAAACCTTATAAATAATTAATAATTAGTGTAATAACATTTATTTAACAAATAACAAAATTTAGTAACAAATAACAATAAATAAAGAAAATATTTCGAGGGGTTTTACATTCTCCCCAACTTATAAAATTTCGTCCTCGAAATTAAAAACAAGCTGGGATTAAAAGAAAACACACAATCAATTCTAAATCTAGGAAATTTTACAAACTAAATTAAGCAGAATCTAGAGAGTGAATATTGCAGAATTAAGTCATACCAGACGCCTCACGAAGGTATGGATAACGCTCCAGAATAGAATCTTCCCGCTCCTAAGTCGATTCGCCCGGAGAATGGTGTTTCCACGCAACTCGGACTAGTCGAATGGTCTTCCCCTTCAACACTTTCTCTCCGCGGTCTAGGATCTCCACAGGCTGCTTGTCGTAGGACAAAGTCGGTCCCATGGTGATCTCTGAATGATCAAGTACGTGGTTAGGGTCTGCCACATACTTTCTCAACTGGGAGACATAAAATACGTCATGAACGCCTTCCAATGACTGCGAAAGTGCCAATCTGTATGCAACCTCGCCAACTTTCTCCAACACATCGAATGGTCCGATGTATCTTGGGCTGAGCTTTCCTCTGACTCCAAATCTGATTGTCCCTCTAGTCGGGAAGATTCTCAAGAACACATGATCTCCTTCCTTGAACTCAAGAGGTCGCCTATGAATGTCTGCCCACTGTTTCTGTCGGTCCTGTGCTGCTCGTAGATGCCCCTGAATCTTCTTGACTGTATCTACTGTACGAGTCACTAACTCTGGTCCCAATATCTGTCTCTCGCCTACATCACCCCAACATGCTGGCGATCGACACTTCCTTCCGTACAATGCTTCAAAAGGGGCCATCTGGATACTTGCCTGGTAGCTGTTGTTGTCAGAGAACTCTACCAAATGTAAGTGATCCTCCCAGGATCCTCCAAAATCTAACATACAAGCTCTCAACATGTCCTCCAGCGTCTGGATGGTACGCTCTGACTGTCCGTCCGTCTGGGGGTGATAAGCAGTGCTGAACTTCAGTCTTGCGCCCAGACTTTCCTGCATGCTCCTCCAGTAGTGCGATGTGAATCTCGAATCTCGATCGGAGACTATACTAACTGGTACTCCATGTAATCGCACTATCTCCTTCATATATAGGTCTGCCAATACCTCTGTAGATTGCCCCACTCGGAATGGTATAAAATGAGCAAACTTCGATAATCTGTCCACAATCACCCAAACTGTATCTCGTCCAGCTGGGCTCCTCGGAAATCCCGTAACGAAATCCATAGTAATGTGCTCCCACTTCCACTCAGGTATCGGAAGTGGTTGCAACAATCCTGCGGACCTCTGATGTTCAGCCTTGACTTGCTAACACACCAAGCACTTTGCTACGAACCGTGCTATTTCACGCTTCATTCCATGCCACCAGTAGTGCTGTCTCATGTCCCTGTACATCTTCGTACCTCCTGGATGAATAGAATAAGTCGAGCTATGAGCCTCTGTCATCAGCTCCTGCCTGATCTCTCCATTAGGAACATAGAGGCGATTTCCGCACCTCAAGGTCCCATCTTCGTGAATCCTCAATCCAGTTTGTAGTCCTTGCTCTGTCCTCTATCGAAGCCTCTGATATCTGGCATCTATTGGTAAGGTCGCCTTGATCCGCTCTACCAATGAAGATTGAACCTGAAGGTTCATCATCTTTGCAACTCCTCCAGGCCTAACAACTTCGATGCCCATCTTTTCCAAGTCACATAGCAACTCCTTTTGTGATGTCAAGAAGTGTGCCATAGGCCTTCGGCTCAATGCATCTGCTACTGAATTCGCCTTCCCTGGATGGTACTGTAACTCAATATCAAAATCTGCCATCAACTCAAGCCAACGTCTTTGTCTCAAATTTAAATCCTTCTGAGTATAGACACACTTGAGACTCTTATGATCTGTATATACCTCCACTGTTTCTCCATACAGATAATGCCTCCAAAGCTTCAAGGCAAATATCACAGCCGCAAGCTCTAAGTCGTGCGTGGGATAATTCTTTTCGTGGGTCCTCAACTGCCGAGAACCATATGCAACTACCTTCCTATGCTGCATCAAGACGCATCCTAATCCTTTCCCGGAAGCATCACTATAGATGACAAAACCTCCTGATCTCGATGGAATGGTCAAGACTGGTGCAGTAGTAAGGCATTTCTTCAAATCATCAAAAACAGCTTGGCACTCTTCCGTCCACTCGAACTTCTGATCCTTGCGAGTCAACTTCGTCATGGGCTCCGCAATTCTTGCAAAATTCTCTACGAACCTCCGGTAATATCCGGCAAGCCCCAAAAAACTTCGCACCTCTGAAACATCGATTGGAGTTGGCCACGACTCCACTGCTGATATCTTCGTCGGATCCACTTCTATTCCTTTCCCTGAGATAACATGTCCAAGAAATGAAACATGATCTAAAAGAAATTCACACTTACTCAGCTTTGCATACAACTTCTGATGCCTCAAGATCTCCAGCACCTTCCTCAAGTGATCCTCATGCTCTTCATGGTTCTTTGAATACACCAAAATATCGTCGATGAATACTACGACAAACTTATCAAGATATTCATGGAATACTCTGTTCATTAAATTCATGAATACAGCCGGTGTATTTGTCAAACCAAAGGGCATTACCAAGAACTCGTAATGACCATACCGAGTCCTGAATGCCGTCTTCTGGATGTCTTCTTTCCAAACTTTCACTTAATGGTATCCCGACCTCAGATCAATCTTTGAGAATACCTGGGCTCCTGTCAGCTGGTCAAATAGATCATCAATTCGGGGCAGGGGATACTTGTTCTTGATCGTCACAGCATTAAGAGCCCTATAATCAATGCACATACGAACTGTTCCATCTTTCTTTGGCACAAACAAGACCGGGGCTCCCCAAGGTGATGCACTTGGTCTGATAAATCCCTTGTCTTGTAACTCCTGCCGCTGTACCTTCATTTTATCCAGCTCCTTCTTTGCCAGTCGATAGACATTTGAAGAGATTGGTGCCGCTCCTGGTATGAGCTCAATGGTGAACTCAACCTCTCTGTCGGGTGGTAGACCCGGCAGATCATCGGGAAAGACATCAGAAAACTAATTAATGATCGGTGGCGGGGCAACCTCCATCGCCATGCAAGCTCTATGATACTGAGATACTCCCTTCTCAATGCTTCCTCTCTGAAATTCAAACTCCGGCTGGCCTGGCGGTCTAAATATAGCACAACCCCTGTGGCAGTCCAATATCGCATGATATTGACTAAGCCAATCCATACCCAATACTACGTCAAATTTGGCATAGGAAATACCAAAAGTCGAGCTCTCATCTCTCGGCCACAAATAACTATCGAACAGGTTCTACATGTACTAGTCACAGGTACTATACCTCCACCAGTAATAATTTTCCAACTCTTAGGCATAGTAGAAGTAGCTATCCTATGTACAGCTACAAATCTAGATGATATAAATGATAGGGTGGCACCAGAATCAAATAACACTGTAGCAGGCAATGAACCTACTAAAATAGTACCTGTGATAGCCTCACTTCGGTTCCATCTTCTTCCTGAGTGAGAGCAAAAATCTGTCCTTGCTTCTTGTTTCCTGCCTGCTGCTTGGTTTTCTCAAACTGTGCTAACTGTGAAGGGAGTATAGGTCCTCT
This sequence comes from Iris pallida, assembly GCA_029216955.1. NCBI lineage: Eukaryota > Viridiplantae > Streptophyta > Magnoliopsida > Asparagales > Iridaceae > Iris > Iris pallida. Next base: position 9,143,785 of record JANAVB010037818.1, on the reverse strand, counting down.
CTGCTGACCTCCTGGTGCGGGTGGCTTCTGGCCTCCAGCTGGCACAATGGCTCCCCGAAATGGGCAATCTCGAGCCTGATGCTGGCTCGATCCATAAGCTAAGCAAGTACCCAACATCCTTCTGCACTCTCTCTGTAAGTGTCCCTTCCTGCCACAGAAATGGCAAGTCGGAAGCTCCTTAGACTGGTAGGGTCCAGTCTTCTGCTGATGCTGATGATGTCCCATAGGTCTCTTGAAAGGACCTCCTTGCTGCGTCTTCGTCTGCATTGGCTGGTTCTTCTGCTGGTTCAGCTTCCCCTTGCTAATTGTCTCCTGAATCCTAGTCTCCGTCAGCAACTCAGCATAAGAGATTCGGGACTGGGAGCTAGTATAATGCTGTAGCTCCTGTCTCAGCCCGTTGTGAAATCTCTTGGCCTTCTCCAGATCATTGGGTATCAGTACCTCCCCATATTTGCTGAGTCGACTGAACTCCGAGTCATACTCGTCAACAGTCTTGTTCCCTTGCTCCAGGTGCAGGAACTGGTTGTATAAGGCATTCTTCACAATAGTAGGAAAGTACTTCTTATCAAAAAACTCCAGAAATTGTTCCCACGTCTGACGAGTACCCAACTGACGCTCCATAGAATCCCACCAGTGATGGGCATTTCCCTCCAGCTGAGTTCTTACGCCAGTCATCCATAAATCCTCAGGCAACTGAGATGCCTGCAATTTCTTCTTGGTGCTGGTGATCCAAGTAGTGGTCTCCTCCGGACTCTCGTTTCCCAAATAAGGTTTGGGGTTCATCTGCACGTAGTCCTTCACTGAACCTACCCGTGCTGGTCTTACGGGAACTAGTGTCGGAGCTGGTGTAGGTGCTGGTGCTGTCATCCTCTCCATAGCTGTCAAGAATCCCTGTCTCATCTCAGCAGCTTCCCGTCTTTGCTCAGCTGCTTTTTGCCTCTGCTCTGCTGCCTGCTGTCTCTGTTCTTGCATCATCATGTGCAAAAACTGAAACATCTGTGCCTGACTGTCTTGAGGCACAGCCGGGGGCACTCCATATGGTGTCTGAGGGTACTGCGGAGAAGGAGGAGGTACCCCAGTCGGTTGTGCACCAACTGGCTGAGACGTCTGTCCTGGTAGCAAAGGGTGGGTTAAAACTACCCTTGCGGACTGATCATCCGTACCAGATGACTGGTTGTCTCTACCGGCAGTGGTACGTCTACTCCTTAGATTCATGATTCTGCAGAGATAAGATAGAAGGAATTGAGAATAGGACGGAAACAAACGAGATGCAAAAGAATTTGTTCAAGGATAATCAAAAATGATATAGTCAAGTATGGATGAGACCTAATATTCTAAACCTAATTTGCAGGCTTGTTCAGTACAGTAACGTAACCAAACAAATTTCTGACCTGCATGGGCCACCACTAAAAATATGTCACGCCCCAGTTCCAAATAATCGGATTGGAAACACGTGGCATGCCAGCTGTACAATCAAGCATAGCTAACCCAATTAATGGACTATGATATGATCGTAGTACGCTGTAGTAAAACTAATAAAGTAACATCACAGGCAGGTAAACTAGTCTCATCCATGAAATAAAGTAAGAGATAACAGAATAGAAATTCATCAGTGCCACAGAGTCCAAATGTCAACTATAACTAGTGGAGAACAATCCACTAAATAAGTAAATGAGTACAACTGGAATGAAATGGAGTAGTAAATAGAAATAAACAGAATACTGGAAATGAAACCCACGTCTGAAGATGTAGCTAGCCTCGAGAGGATCAAGGCTGCGGCTCCACCTCAAAGTCGTCGTCAACAAGTCCCTCTACTCCGTAATCAGCCGGGAATAAGTGCTCGTCAAGCTCTGGAAAAGATACCAGGTCCTCAGAGGGACATAACAAATACATAGAAAAATGACATACATGATAATACTGAGCAGTAATGTAAAAGTAACTAATAAGAATGCCACCCAGTATTTCCCTAACCAAACAAGGACAGGAAATACACGGAAGCAATACAGGTGTTCTAACCATCTAAGTGTAAATGCACTCGAGACATCTCTAGTGGCACATGAGAGGGGGAGAAAAAGAAGAAACTGCCACCAAGCGTTCTACGGTTTGAGAAACGAGGGGCTACGAGCATCCAGCGTACATTGGAAACAGAATTCTCATACACCACTAGTATGTAGGATCGTTGAGCACCTCTAGAGGGGGGATGAATAGAGTGTTTATGTGCAGCGAAAAATAATCACCAATTAAAAACTTAAGTAATAACTATGGCAGTAAATAGGAGACAGTAAATAAATGTAGTAAAGTAAGAGTCAAGAATTCAAACTCAGTGACACAGCGATGTATACTGGTATCCCTCTGAGAGGACTAATCCAGTCTCGAATACTCTTGCTCGATGTTAATCCACTATGACACAAGCTTTAACTGAGTGCTTGCAACTCTTACAACACCGTGCTTGGTGACAAGTGCACGACCGACTTCACAACACCGTGCTTGGTGACGAGCGCACGACCGGCTCCAGAAGGCAATTGGAAAACTGGAATGTTTTCTGAATACAACCTCCGACACAACTCTTCAACACCAAACTCTAGATTAAACAGAAACTGTACTGGCTTGGCTAAGAGTCGTAAAGGCTTAGATATGAAAGTAAAAGCTCAGAACACTTTTGATAGAGAAGAGAAGAGATAAAATTGGATTGTTTAAATGAATGGTAATCTCAACTCTATTTATAGTATTTTTGGGGAACCGAACTCGGGCAGAGTTCGGGCAGAGTTCGGATGCTAGGATTTTGCATACGAACGTTGGATGCAGATTTGGTGGGAACTGTATTTCAAATAACCCAGACCGAACTCGGGCCGAACTCGGACCGAACTCGGACCAAAATCGGTCAGAGTTCTGTCTGAGTTCTGCTGGTTCAGAACAGTGAAGAATAAACCAAATTTGTATAAGTTTTGGGCTTTTTAGAATTATGGATTTTTGGGATACGTAGGTAGGCTTATTTTTGTTTGTGGACTGAGAAAAACCTATGCCAGTACCGATCCGATCAATCTCACATTTTTCCTAGACTCAATAAAAGGAAAAATACAGAATAAATATGAAAACCAATAGCCCTTTTGATGACGTCTTTTTCCTGACATAGAAGACGTATTTTTCCTTGACGGATAGGTCGTTAGGCGGTTCAGAGAAATCTTCTTGTATAACGCCGTCTTTGGCCCATTAATAATTTTCTATTGCATGTGTCCTGCTTTGTCAAGGCTTGATCATGTTTACTACATGTCTACAAATATATGTTAGACGAAACATAACAATATGATGCAGTATGATACAATCATAACAATATGACATAGAACATTTAGGACAATGCTAAGTATAAGTAGCAACATGATAGAGATTACATGAATATTAGTGACGTCATTAGTTAAACTTAATTGATTAGCCATATTCAAAAACATGATATAATCATTGGGCTAACATAGTAGACTCTCCCCACCCAATGTACTTGTACCGTATACGCGGTACAAACAATATGCAAGACGTCATAGTAAATATAGTACAACTAAACCAAACTGCTAACAGACTCAAGATCATATGTTAAGGGCCAGTCAACACAGAACCTCTGCACTCAACTCACTCATATGTGATACGTGTCTGAGTCAGTATTAAGTTTATACTAACTCTATACAAGGTAGTCATCAATAGAGACGAGTGCACACAATAGTAATAACTGGTCAAATGTAAATACTGCATAGTAAATGTCAAGCAAGGAGTACTTGCCTGTGTCCAGCAACTGAGTATCCAGGTCCAAAGTAGAGTCTGAGTCCCGAGAAGCAAATAATCCTAAACAAAATTTATCTCTAGTTAATTACTAATTAAACGAATTAAACAATTTATTTAATTGCTAAGTAATCTATAATTTAAATTAATCTATTATTACTAGCTAACTAGTATCAATATTTATGAACAATAATAAGTATGTAAAATATACTTATTATCGTACAATTTATATTCTGAAATTTATATATAACCAAATATTTAATAATTAATTAATTAATTATAATTAATTAACCAACCAATTTAATACACACAGGTATACACAATTCCTAATAATACTAACAAAAATAGTAAAAATCCTGAAAAATCATTTTAGTCTATTTTATTAATAAACTAAATAATATCAGAATAATAAATATAAATTATATATATATTTTTACAGAAATGAATTATTACCATTTAAATCTATTTATTAAATGAATAGTTAATAACAATAAGTACTTAATAATTCTAAATAAATCCTAAAAATCACCACAAACCTTAAATTTAACCATTAAAGCTAAATTCACTATTCTATACCATAGTAACACATAATTAATAATTATTTAAATTAATAAATAATTATTACACAATTTAATACATAATCCTAAAATGAATCTAAAACTACTTTTAAATCTTAAAAAATTGTAAATACATATAAAATACATGAAACAATTTCCTAAATATCATAATTACATATTTCGAACAGAATCTTATCACTTCACAAAATTACAATATTTATATAATTAATAACAATTAATTATATAATATATCTAATTTATTAAATAATTCTAAAAATTACCCAAATAAATCTAAATAATTATAAATAACTATAATTAAATATGGGAATTATTTTTATACAAAAGAGTATATTTTTACAAACATTTTCTATTCAATAAGTATTATTTAGTTACTTAACCAAGTAAATAATATAAATTGAAAACAGTATTTAATAATTGATTTGATTAATACAAAACTCACAAGATAAATCTAAATAAAATATTTTAAAAACCAATAAAATATTGGAGAAATTTCCATAATATACTTTATATTTAAATCTATATTTTCCATATAAATTATATTATTTAATTATTTACTAATTAAATAATATGAATCAAACAGAACTAATTAAACAATTTAAATTTACTGTTTTTCACGTAAAATAATTATAAATTAAATTCTATAAATTTTGGAAAAATTATTTTAAAATACTATATTAATTGTAAAAACTTTTTCATCTACAAAGTTTTATTTAATTCATAATAAAATTATTACTTAAAGATTAAAACAGTAAACACAATTATTTAATTACTAGCATCGAAAACTCATAATTAAATAAAAATAAATACTAATAATTAATATTAATTCCCACAAAAATTAGGGCAGAACCTCTACTTATTTACCAATGGTTTCCTACAATCAGATCTGATTAATTATCAATTATTACACAATAACAATCATTAAATAAAACTAAATAATCAGATTTTAAACCCTAAAACTAGGGTTAAAGCATACAAGGGGGGTTTTCCCACATGGCAGCGCCACGTGGTGGGTCGGGGGCTACCTGGCCACGCTGCAGGGGGTGGCTTGCCGTCCGGGGGGGTGGCGCCGACGAGGGGGTCGCCGGGATCAGCGGTCGGGTCGGGTGCAGCGCACGGGCGCGGGCAACGCCGCATTCTCCGTCTCCCGACGGTGACGTGCCTCGGTTGGGGGAGGAGGCAGGCGAAGGGAAGGGTCGCCGGAGGTGGCTAGGGGTGGCGGTGATGATGGGGGCTGGTGTTTACGTGTAGACAAGGTTAGGGTTGAGGCTAGTTTGGATGCTACATATATATATATATATATATATATATATATATATATATATATATATATATATATATATATATATATATATAAGATCCATGAGTTTAGGAAACCCTAATGGGTTTGGACCTAAGTTAGGGTGAGGGTAGATGGCCCATGGGCTGAGCTAGGGTTAGGGTCTGGATATATGGAATGGGTTTGGGTTGCTATAAATTGAACACCATATCTATATAATTATAGATATATATATATAATCTAATAATAAAACTAAATAAATAGTAACACTATATATATATAAGTATATATATATATAGTCTAATAAATAAACTAAATGAATTTAGGTTAGAGTTAACCTAGGTTTAGCCTTTAGGGTTAAGGATTAGGATTTCCTAATACAATGCACACACAACACCTTCATGTATATATATATATATATATATATATATATATATATATATATATATATATTATATTATATATATATATATATATATATATATATATATATATATATATATATACATAAAAAAAAAAATATATATATATATATATATACATATATATCTAAACCTTATAAATAATTAATAATTAGTGTAATAACATTTATTTAACAAATAACAAAATTTAGTAACAAATAAATAATAAATAAAGAAAATATTTCGAGGGGTTTTACAGTTATCTTTTGGTTACTCTAGTTCTATGGATTTATATGTTATTATCAGTTCTCTAGTCGATTTTATTTATATATGTTCTTCATACCAAGTTCACTAGCTCTTTGACTTGCCTGTATATCATCTTCATGACTTGATAGTGTAGATATGCCAGGCTTGTTCACCTTATGAGTTCATATTAGAGTTGCCCTTACCTGGGTCTTGACTGAGTGTACCATGTCGTTACTTGTACCTCGACTGGTTCGTGTCATAGAACGAATACGTGTAATTGAACTGCTAAATCCTAAATCCTTGATATTGTTTCCTTGGCACCAGAGAGTCCTCTCAGAATGAGGGTGTTTTTCTTGATCTGTTTACATTCGTGTCCTCACTCGGGACGAGAATGTCGATTATTTGTACCAGAGAGTTCACATTCGGGACGAGCATATTGACTTAACTTACATCAGAGAGTCCACACTCCGGACGAGGGTGTTTACATCAGAGAGTCCACACTCGGAACAAGGATATTATACTTGCACCAGAGAGCCCACACTCGGGACGAGGGTGCCTTGCCGTGAACCAACCAGAGAGTCCACACTCGGGACGAGGGTTAGTACTAACCAGAGAGTCCACACCCGGGACGAGGGTTAGTGATTAGTTCAAACCTACGAGTCCACTCGGGGCGAGGGTTTGGTATTCCATTGATCTCATGTTCATTTGATTCATCTAGCAGTTCAGTTATGTGTAGTTGTTCTTTTATTCCAGTTCATAGTTCCCTGTCAGTAGCCACGTGTCATTAGTCACTTGTTAGCAGTGTGGTCATAGTCTCTTGCCATGTTAAGGGTCGTTCCTTGTTATATCCTGTTTATATTATCATGCATGATTAAACTGCTAGATAGACATGTTTATATGTATCTTGCTGTGTCCTCTGAGGACCTGATGATCTCTTCAGGTTTAGCAATTGCATGGAGTTAGTGGCAGAGCGGGATGGTGGATGATTGTGATGTATGTCTCAGGTATTTGTTAGTAATAGTATATTATTATCCTTTCGTGCTTTTCATTCCTTATCATGAGATATTCTGCTTATTGATTCAGGTTAGAGACTCTTGTTATACTCTTAGAGTTTTATCGGACATATATGCTAGTGGGCTGCAGACCATGACCCATAGTGTTCATTTCTATTTCGTGCACTTAATGTGGATTTGAGATATAGGTTAAATTGCCATGGTTTGGCAGTATACCATAGTATTGACAGCGTTTACATATTCGAGTCGGGCTGGAGTTTGCTTGATGCGTAGCTGGCTTGCTCACGTGGTTGCATCAGAAAAGCGGGTGCGGGTCATGATAGACGTCCCATCCGTGACCTTGCTTCTTGCAGAAGTTACATATAGTATGCTGTTGCTGCCTGGGTGCCTGCTAGTGAAGTACATGTCCCTGGCCCTGAAACGACTGTTGAACTGGCCTCTGCTGAATGTGAGGGCGCTTGGCTTGCCCTGTACTAGAACTATCCCCTAAGGCATCACTGTCCCTCTTCGGCTTAAGGTCGAAGTCCTCCTCAAATATCTGTGCCTCCATCAGTATCTGTTCGAAGGTCGCATCGCGTCGTCCAGAAGTATGAGTGCGAACCGCATGAATAAGGCCTCTCCTGAACTTGCGAGCCTTATACCCCTCATTTTGGATCATGTCTGGAGCAAACCTTCTCAAACGGAAGAACTCCGCTGCATACTCGTCCACCGACGAGTTATCCTGCACTAATCTGATAAACTGGGCCTCCAGAGCTGTAAGAGCCACGTTGGGGTACAACTCCTCCTTGAAGGGCCGTCTGAAGTTCTCCCATGATATACGCCTCACTGACACCTGAGGGTCTGTCTGAAACAACGTCAAAGCAATGTCAAGGAACTGGCTAGCCGCAGACGTCACCCAAAGCCCCTTCGGGACCTCTGCTAACTCCAGGCTCCGCTAGACGCCCTCCAACCAGTCATCAGCATACATGATACCCTCAGTACCCTTGAAGTTCCTCAGGTTCATCTTCCAAAAATCCAGACATGTGCCAGGCCTCCCATTACTCTGCTGCTAAACTGGGGTACCCTGAACTATACCCGAGACTACCCTCTCAACTGCTGTCATCGCCAGCTGGTGGTAGTTCTCCATACTCTGTCGTAGCACCTCTGTCTGTCGGTAGGATGCGTCAGCCTGATGCTGTTGTGCCTCTGTCTGGGCCCTCTGGGTCTGCATCATCTGTTGTAGAAGGGCCATCATCTGCTGTGCATCCGTCGGTAGCGGAGGTGGCGGTTGAAGAGTCTCAGGAATGACTATGGACGGACCCGCAGCTGGAGGTGGAAGACCTCCTGGAACAGTCGCTGCTACTCCTGCCTCAAGGGCAGGAACTGAGGTGGCAGGTCCTTTGACTGCTACTCCCATAGCCGGAGGTGGAGGTCCTACTTATCGAACCTCTCTGGAACAACACTAGGTCCTGCGGCCTGAGAGCGAGTAATCATCATCCTGAGGATAGATTAAAACAAGGAGATCAATATGGCACATGATAAGGAAAATCAAGGAAGGACAATTGAATTCACATGCAAGAAGAGTTATCATGGTAATCAAAAGATCAAAATTTTCCTAAAATGTGATTGAGTAACAACTATCATATCCTAGATCCTATGTCCTAGTCATAAGCTCGTAATTAGTACTCTAAGCCGACCACCATTACGAGATCACAATAATTGCGACATCGACCTGCATGGGCCACCACTAAAAATGTGTCACGACCCGCATCATGTTTAGGGGCACGAGAATGTGGGTACGTCCAACCTACGCCGCAGTGTCGACGGTAGAACGCTGTATAGGTCATCTATAACATCTAACATCTAACCATAAGATATATGAACCTGCATGGAGGTATAATATAACATCTCAACTCTATATTTCAATCACAAGTCTAAGGAAGATAGAGCACGACATGGAATCAGATTAAAGGAAGAAACTGAATATAAATAGAGTTATCACACCACACAAAATTGATGTTCAACACAAATAAATACAAGTCCTAAATATAACTAAGTCTCAACTAATCAATCAGAACAATCAGATACAAACATAGAGTTATAAATACTAGACTAAACAAGGCACCCTCTACTGAGCTAGATGCTCCTCAGGCTCCTGAATGTCACCCTCATGTGCCCTATAGAAGGTAGGAAAGTCCCCATCATCATTTATAATATTTTTAACAGGCCCAGTCAGGGCATGAGCGAGCACAATACATCTCACGCAGTTCATATCATGTTGGGCAATATAAAGCATGCAAAAGAGTAAGATACATGGACTGTAAAGAAATATATATGAAAACGAGAGATATTTGATAACTGGAAATATCTATATACATGATAAGTAAGAACTATAAGTAACCTGTGATTTAGAGCATGAGATGGTTATATAAACGGGTTAGGACAATGCAAGGGTAACTCCATCATACGTGAGTGTACAATTGACATATACATGATTTCACAAGATTTTACAAGATTTCACAAGATAAGATTTTGATCACATAACCATTTCCTACTCACCCTCCCCAATCGATACACAAGGATCCAGTCAAGTTACGTTACCTTGTACAAGAGGTTTTTATCATGTTTGTTCACGTGATCATGAGAGTACAAGATTGTACAAGTTTATACATGAATAACGGTGTACATGAAATACAAGATGTTCGTGAAAAGCATATGACAACTGTATCTGATGCACAACAAAGAGGATAATATCGCATGACAAGATCCATATAGTACTAATCCATGATAATAACGTGACAGCATCATGTAAAGTAATCTAGAGCAAGAATATAAATCCTAACAAGTATGAAATGATCAGAGAATGTACTCGCCTGTCACCTTGAATGACTGATATGAATAGATGTCCGAACTGGTGTCACAGAGTCCTATTTAGAGTAAAATAGGTTATAAAGTACTCAAATTGTAATAATGGAAATCTGCAATGCAAACTACATAATTCTAAGTCAAACTAGGTCAAAGTCAACTTTTGGTCAACTTTGGTCAACTGTCTAGGTCAACTAGGTCAACTAGTCAATTTTAGGTCAAATGTTGACCCACAGTTGACTTTTGGTCAACTGGTCAATTGGTTAAACTCTAGTCAAGTCTAGGTCATCAACTATAGTTATTTAGATGTAGATGATTTCTTACCTTGGTTGGACACTCATCCTACTTAGACTACATAACATCAATACCTTAGGTAGACTAGGTAATACTCCAATACCTTAGGCCAATAGGAAAAACATAAACCTAGACTAAAGGTAACACCCAATATAATACACATATAGTTAATATCTTATACAATACATCTAGATGATACTCTATACCGTATACCTAGATCATATCCTATACAATATCTAGATAGGTAAGTACCTGTACTAACTAATAGGCCACCCAAAAACCAACCCAAGGGGGGTGGGATCCCCTGCTGCTAGAGGCTAATGCAGCTGCATTACAAGCTGCTGCTGTTGCTGCTGCAAGCTGTGGCTTTGCCACAGTGCTGCTGCATTGGTCAACTGCAGCCACTGCATGCCATGCTCTGAATGCTAAGGCTAAGCCCCCTTCTCTATAACTGAAATCAACATATCTCAATTTCCCTTCAAATCACTAACCCATATCCTAATCACACTAACTAACACATTCACATTAGGATACTAACATCCTAACTTAGATGCTAACATGCTCTCTAACACTTGATGCCTACATTAACTAACCTCACTAACCGACACTCTCTCAAACTAACTAATTCACTAACTCATGGGCTATTTGCCACACAGACACTAAAACACTCTTGGCACATACAGACACTCACTCATGTATGACTAAAACACAAGCACAACTATCCTTATCCCCATCTCAGTTAAAAACAATTTCAGTTTAAAAGTTAAAATCGATTTCTCAGTTTAGAATAATGAATCAAAACCCAACTTTAGTGTCATGCTCAACTAAACTCAGGTTTTAATATTCTCAGTTTTAACTTAAACCCAAACTCAAATTTAGTTTTAACTCTCAGGTATTTACATTCAAAACAAAATCAAACTCATAAATGAACTTTCAATAAAACTCAGTTTAAATGTTTAACCCTATCCTCAGTTCAGTTTTAGTATTCAGTAATCCTAAAGATCAAAAACTATACAAACAAAACAATGTATCAACAAAACCCAAATCAATATATCAAACTGAAACAAACCTGCTGAAATTATTAGGAAAATAAATAACTAAAAAAAACAAATCAAACCGATATTTAATCCCAGGTTTTTGTAAAGTATCAGTCACTTAATTTCGGAACCCAAAATAAGATCAACACTCGAATTTAACCAAAACAGTGACAATAGACATGTTCCCCAAGTGTATGTGTCATATGGGAGTGTTTTCGTATCCAAACAGTGGACACGAAGTGTCCAAAATTGTACAAACAAGGTGTATCAGTCTGTGCATTCAGACTGGATCGTACAGCCATGTCGAGTCCAATAGGACACGACACGTGCAAGCTCGTGTCTCGTGGTCGTGTCTAGGTATTTGTCTAGTATAGGGATACGTGCACAAGTGCCTGCTACGTGTCCAAGTGTCTTGTGTCCAAAGAATTTATAGCGTATCAGTGTCGATTTCTCGACTATGCACGCAAGGCTCGATTCAGTGCACACGCAATTTCTTCGTACACACTGATCGAAGGCTTACAAAACTTCTTGGACATGGTGTCAGTCATCTTCTCCATATGTCCATGAAGTTTTGTGTCAAGCCATTGCGTGTCGTATCCGTAATCAATGTCGAGCAGCAGGGCACACTGTGACAGTGTCGTGCTGCGAGTCCAACCTCATTTTGGACACGGACACAAGTGTCCTTGTGTTCGGAGTTGGTGATTATTAATCCCTACATATAGGGCTACACAACCATGTAATTAGTTTTGAATTTTACTAAAATAATTTCCTATGTGGCATTTCATCGAACACCCATTTAAAAACACCGATACGTGTCCGATACGGACATGAAATGGGCACAATTTCCTACCAAACTTGGGCTACACTTAGGGGAACCCTAAATGAATGCATCTATGGGAAGAAATCAGGAATTTATTAGGGTTTGTAGGGTTTTACCTATTGAGAGTTCAAACTCAATGAAAAGGGTCCCAAAATGTGAAGTTGCCTTCCTCGAGCGATGTCCAAACGTGCTCCACTTCTTGCAAGCAAGCACCCACTAGCCTCTACTACTGTAGGGGAGTCCATTGTAATTTGTTTGGTCCAATTTGGTGGAAAAATGAGGAATTGGTGAAGCTTGGGGAAGAACACAAGTATGGATTTATGTAGGTATTTGAAAGAGGCAAAGAATTATGAAGAGGTGATTAAATAGGGAGGGAATGGCTTGATGGCTGTTGGAATAGTTAGGGTTAGGGTTTTAGATGAGTGGCTAAGGTTTGTCTACCCAATTTCAAGCCTTCCTATTGGTCCAATAGTCCTTAGGCTTTCTTTTTCACAAATATCCTCTGGGGTAAATATCCTACTTAGAAATATCTAGATATTTGTCATTACTAGGTTATCCTAATAAAGAGTCTAGGCTCAAGGCTAATCTAGATTAGGCTAAGATTCTAGGTTAAGGCTTAACTAAAAGTTTAGCAAAAATTTAATTAATACAAATTACAATTTTACCAAATTATCAAAATGACCAAAATATCCCTAGGCTAAAAAGTAGCAATATGACATTTTAATCACATGACTAGGCTCCCATGGTCATGGTTAGTCTCTAGGCTTTGCAGTTCTAGGTTTACACTAGTTAACCATCAAAATCACAATTCAACATTTTGAATAGTTTTAAATTAATTAAAAATCACTAAAAATCATAACATGGTTTAACTAACATTATTAAATAACTAAAATATGCAAAAGTTCAAAATTATCCTCATTTTAGAAACTGGGTGCTACAACGTGTCTGAGGAGTGATTTCTTGTCCACACAAGTGGACACGAAGTGACCAAAATGCAATGAACACAGTTCAGTCGATAGAGTGCACACGGCTCGTGGGGTGTGTTCGTGTCCTCGTGGACACGACACAGTGCACCAAGTGTCACGTACACATGCCTCAGTATTCGCCCAGGGTAGGGCTATACGATCGTGTCCCTGATACGTCACCATGACGTGTCCACGAGGGATACGAAGCCCGTATCAGAGGCACGAAACCGACTGTGCGTGTACAGTACAAAACCAGTGCACGTGTCCGTGCTCCCTCGACATGACACGATACTGTATCAAACTTATAGGGTGTCATGTCAGTCAGTTCCCCAACGTGTCTACTAAGTCTCAGCCCTCCACGTATCGTGTCGTGTCCTACGTGAGCCCCGAGCAGCAGGACACTGCTCGTGTGTGCAGCGAGCGTGTTCGTATCCATTTTGGACATGGACACGACTCGAAAATCTGCTCAGTCATGTAGGAAATCAATGCATACATACAAATCAATGAATCTATTCAAATACATTTCAAAATTATCAATTAAAATCTTTTGTGACATTTCATCAAACACATTCACACAACCTATGATACTTGTCCGATACAGACACCAAATTAACACGAATTCACACAAGACTCACTCTACAGCTAGGGACACCTAGATCTATGCATCCATGCAAAGAAATCATGAAATAAAGGTGGTTTGAGGGGTTTACCTATTGAGTGTCAAACTCAAGGAAAAAGCCCCAAATAGAAGGATCCTTCTTGCAACTCTCAAGCCCCAAATTGCACACAAGCTGAGATTTCTCACCACCAATAGTAAATAGGGGTTAAATAGATCCCAATGCAAAGGTCTAGAGTTAAAAAGGGATAGAAATGAAAAAATTATGATGGGTTGAAGAATGGACAATACCTCTTTCTTGCCAAAATTAGAAGTGGTGTAAAAAAGACAAGAATGATTCAAGAGGCATTAAATAGGGGTTATGGGAATCCCTAGGCTGGCCACTTAGGGAAGAAATTAGGGTTAGGGTTGATGGCTAGTGGGCTTGGGCCAAGTTTAGATGTTAAATGGTTCAAACCCTTAGCCATTAGTTCAAACACCTAAAGCACCTAATCTCTCTATGCAACTTAGTCCAAAATAAGTCAACTTGGGTCAACTTAAGTTAGACTAGGGTCCACACCATGCTAACCAAGTCACCAAAATCAAAGTCAACATCTATGTTAGTCTCTAAAGTCACAACAGTAGGAACAAAATCATAAAGCAGAATACTCTAGGAGGATGAATATAGTAGGCAGCGAAATATTGCTAATTAAAAAACTCGTTAGCAGTTAGATCACAGATATAATTATAATCATAAAATAAATGACAGTAATAAAAGAGTAATCAGAAGGCAAACGGAAACACCAAGATTTTTACTGGTTTTCCTCTTGTGAGGACTAGTCCAGTCGGAAGAACTCTAGCTTCCAATTGAATCTACTATTGGAAAATCTTGCAAGTTTGCATACGAAGTCCTTGCAACTTCTACAGACGCGAGCTTTGATACGAAGAACTCGACCAACTTCAATTGTGAAGAGTCAATCTTCAATCAAGCCTCTGATTACAATCGCTCTGAAACTTCTAGACCGCACCGTACTGGAAAATCGACTAGAGGATTGTAATTGGCTTGGGATTTGAAAATGGAAGCTTTTTAGAACTCTTTGGAAGAAATGTAAGCTTTAGAAGAGAAGAGATTGAAAGTGAATTCATGATTTGAAATGATCGAAATCCTTCTCTATTTATAGTTTTTCCAAAGGCAGAACTCTGGCAGAATTCGGACAGAATTCGGACAGAACTCTTTGTAACAAACCGCAACTGAAGGGAGACCATGTTCAAAATTAAACGTTCACATAACGTTCAACTTGGCCAAACTCTGGTCGAGTTCTGTCAGGGTTTGGCCAGTTGATTTTATGAAAAATAATTTTGGCTTTTTGAAAAAGTTCTTCAGAAACTTTTTGTAAAAATAGATATTTTTCAAAAATATAGGTCATTTTGAAAAGATAGGTCAGTTTTGAAAACCATTTTTCGATAGCCTATTTGCGAGTACGACTTGGTGTACAATGTATTCCTAGACTCAATAAAATGAAAAATTACATTGCTTTGAAGGAAATACATTCTGAGTGGCAAACAGCTTCGGTCTTGAATGGAGTAGATATCCATCTTTGATCAGTGTCCAAAACGTCGTTAGTAAACATCTGAATTGACTCACATTTATATCGAGACAGAGTTTGATCAATTATTAAAATCAGGTTTGACCATGACCAATGGGCCAAGAATCTTCCCCATTTTGATAATTGACAAACCTTGCCGATATAACATCTTGGTTTTGATCAATTCAAAAGTATATCGAAAGTACTGAGAGATAAAATGACAAAAATTATTCATAACCTAAATTCCTGTATTCATGAAGATGTTAGATCTTATTTCTCCCCCGTTGTTACTTAGCAAAATACTTGCAAAGTGAAAGCTTCCCCGCAATAAATGCATAAGTAATAATCAGTGAAGAAGTACAAAATATAAAAACATTCATCACATGCATGGTAAAAACATTTATATAAAAATAAGATAAACTGAAATGATATAAATAACATAGGGCATGGTATTTGTCACAGGCAGTTTATATGAAGCATTAAGAAAGATAACGTTATAAAGCTGAAACAAATAAAATGCTAAGCTGAATAATAAACTAAAGCAAAACATATGCCAAACTAAGGCATAAAAATATGTCTATGAAGAGTCACAAATCATATCCAAAAATAAAGTGTACTGATAATATCTTGGAATGTCGGAGCATTTCCAAGTAAACATAAGATAAAACAGACAGTCTCAAACAGAAATCGGCATACAAAAGTTGGGCTTGGTCGGGAGATTTGAAATAAAACTCGTCCGATGCACCGTCATCCGATTGGACTAGAGAGAAGAGGTAATTCGTATGCTGATCAGAAGATGATGCCTCTTCACTGGCATTGGTCTTCTTCCTCTTGAAAGGATTGAATCCCTTTGGCATTCTATCCCAAAAACTAGAAACCCTAATAGTTTGAAAGTGGAGGAGAGAAGGAATTATACCTTCTAAGAATCAGGTATGCTGTAGAGAACGAGATTCTCCGTATGAATCCAAATTTTGGACGAAGATCTCCATGTGGATTGGAAGAAGGAAGGTGGAGAAGAGCTGGGGTTTTTGGGGCACGGCTGCTGCTGTTTTGATAAGGTTTGGAAGAATGAAGAAGAGGGGGCCTCGGGTTCTGACTGGTACATATAATATCCAGCCGAACTCTGGACGAATTCAGACCGAACTCGGGCCGAATTTGCCAAGGGTTGCCTGGCTGTATAAAAAAAATTTGTGGGGCCACATCTTTTTCATTAATTTGTTTCAAATGTTTAATTCAGAGTTTAGTAATTGAATAATACCGTTTCGCTTCGACCGTAGTTGTGGTGACAGACACTCTTTTTAGGCTTGTCTCGAAAACAGTTAATAAGTATTGAATAAATTAATTAATATTATTGACATCTAAAATTTCTAATTCTCGACGTAAATAATTTAAACGATCTTCTGCTAGAGGTTTTGTGAGTATGTCAGCTAATTGATTCTGTGTGTCTATGTATACAAGGTCTATTTCTCCATTTTGTTGATGATCTCTAAGAAAGTGATGTCGAATCTCGATATGTTTAGTACGAGAGTGACATACTAGATTCTTAGTCAAATTAATAGAACTAGTGTTGTCACAGAAAATGGGTATGCGTGAAAAATATAATCCATAGTCTTTTAAAGTTTGCTTCATCCATAAAATTTGTGCACAACAACTTCCTGCGGCGATATACTCAGCCTCGGTTGTTGATAATGCGACAGAATTTTACTTTTTGCTAAACCAAGAGACTAGACCTTTTCCTAGGAAATGACATATGCCGCTAGTGCTTTTTCTATCTACTTTGCATCCGACAAAATTAGCATCAGAATAACCGGTTAGGTCAAATGACGTAGTTTTGGGATACCATAAGCCGACAGAAGAAGTGCCTTTAAGGTATCAGAAGATATGCTTAACTGCGCACAGATGTGATTCCTTAGGATTAGCTTGAAAACGTGCATACAAACAAATACTGAACATAATGTCTTGTCGACTAGCAGTTAAATACAGTAAGCTATCGATCACAAGCTTGATACTGATGAACAAGGCAAACCCGTCGTTATACCTCGATACTTACGTATGTCGACGGGTTTGTCTTGTTCATCAGTATCAAGCTTGGTTGAAGTTGCCATTGGAGTGCTAAGTGGCTTGACTGCTTCCAGGTCAAACTTCTTTAATAGATCTTTTGTGTACTTTGCTTGATTTATGAATGTTCCATTGTTGGTTTGTTTGATTTGCAGTCCAAAAAAGAATTTCATCTCTTCCATCATGTTCATCTCAAACTCATTCTGCATACACTTTGAAAATTCTTGACAAAGAGATTCATCAGTAGATCCAAAAATAACATCATCTACATAGACTTGAATCAAAAGAATATTGTTATTCAAAGATTTTATAAACAATATAGTGTCAACCTTTTCCTTTGAAAAACTATTATCAAGTAGAAAAGATCTTAGACGATCGTACCAAGCACGAGCGGCTTGTTTCAAACCATATAAGGCTTTCTTTAACTTGAAAACATATCCAGGATATTTAAAATCAGTAAATCGGGAGGTTGAATTACATAAACTTCTTCTTTTATTAAACCATTTAAAAATACACTTTTGACATCAATTTGAAATAACTTGAAATTATGAAAACATGCAAATGCACATAACATGCGAATGGATTCTAATCTCGCAAATGGGGCATAAGTCTCATCGTAGTCGATACCTTCTTCTTGATTGTATCCTTGAGCTACGAGTCGAGCCTTATTACGAGTCACTAAACCATTCTCGTTCAATTTGTTTCGGAATATCCATCGGGTGCCAATGACGGATGATTAATGGGCTTGGGAACAAGTTCCCAAACTTGATTCCGTTCGAATTGGTTTAATTTCTCTTGTATAGCATCTAACCAAAAATTATCACTACATGCTTCTTTAATATTTTTAGGTTTAAACTGCGAAACAAAAGCAACACAAGAAGCTATATCTTTATTAGAGGAACGAGTACTTACGCCCTTGGTAATCTCACCAATTACCAAGTCCTTTGGATGATCAGCCAAGAATCTCATCTCCTTTGGTATAGCCTCAGGATTGCTGGTTCCTGATTCTTTTCTTGAAGACTCAGCTGGTGCTTGGTGTAAAGGTTTTGCAGTAGCTGTACTTGGTATGATCATGTCTTCATTGTCGTCATCGTCTAGGTGTTGATTTAACTCATCAAACTTGACATTGATTGATTCTTGGATGATCTTGGTTCTTTTATTGAAGACTCTGTATCCTTTGCTTTTTGCTACATAACCTAAAAATATACCTTCATCGGCCTTTTCATCAAATTTACTCAGATTGTCTTTAGTATTAAGAATAAAGCATTTACAACCAAAAATCTTGAAATATGAATCATTGGGTGTTCTATTAAACCATAGTTCATAGGGAGTCTTCTTCGATATAGGTCGAATTAGAATCCTATTGAGAATATAGCTTGCTGTATTGACAGCTTCAACCCAAAAGTATCTAGGTAGACTAAATTGGTTTAACATTACTCTAGCTATTTCAGATAGAGTTCTGTTCTTACGTTCCATAACTCTATTTTGTTGAGGAGGCCTAGGGCAAGAAAATTTATGCAAATAATCGTGTGTCATAAAATTGCTTGAATTCTGCATTCATAAATTCGTCGCCATGATCACTACGAATGCGAGTAATCATGAACCCTTTTTTATTATGTACTTTCTTGCAAAAGGTGACGAATTCTGATAATTCATCGTTCTTGCGTGCAAGAAAATAAACCCATATATATATAGAGAAATCATCTACAATGACAAATACATATAACTTACCACCTAGGCTAGCAATTCTACTTGGTCCAAATAAGTCCATATGCAACAGTTGTAGAGGTCTAGTGGTACTTACAACGTTCTTGTATTTAAATACGGATTTGATAGCTTTGTTCTTTTCACATTCACTACATACTGTATCCTTTTTGAAAGATATGTCCGGTAAGCCGCGTACCAACTTCTTTGTAGATAGTCTAAAAATTGTATCCATGTTTGCATGACCGAGTCTCATATGCCATAGTTGACTCTCAATGCTTTTGGCCATCAAACATCTACCTGCTTTGTTAGCATCTTCCAACAAATAAAAAATATATATGTTGTCTTCCCTAATAACTTCAAAGATAGTACTACCAGTTGAACTATCAACTATAGTACATTTGTCTTTGACAAAGTTAATACCATAACCATGATCAACTAAATGACTTATGCTTAGTAGATTATGTTTTAACTCGGTTAGTAGACAGACATCTTTAATCATAGGATAGGGAGCCTTACCAATGTCATCGATACTGATTATGTACCCTCTTAAATTATTACCGAAGAAGACATATCCTTCTTTATTCTTCTTCAGTGTTACGAATAATGAAGCGTCACTAGTCATGTGCCGTCAGCAACCGCTGTCGAGGATCCATTTGCTCCTAGCATGTGAAGGGCGTCCCAACTACAAAACAATTTACAGATGAAACTCTTGGTACCCATTTCTTGTAGGGTCCTGACTGGTTAGTTTTTGGTATCCATGTATAAAAATTTAAATCTACTAACTTTCTGATTCTACATGCAGAAGATATATGACCAATGAGGCCACAATAATGACATTTGGCATGTTGAGTGTTGAAATTTGTGTGAGGTGCATGATTGGTAGATTTTGATTTTTTAGTATAAAAAATACATGTCTAATAGTCTTCTTGGGCATAGTTTTGGTATGGTTTGATCTGACAGTGTTTGGCGTGTTCCGATGATTCGGTAATTGACACGTGCTAGAATAGGAAGCAGCAACTTCAAGCCGTTTTTCTAAACTAATTTTCAACTTTTTGGAAGTGTCATATAATCTAGTATAGTCAGATGTAAGTGTTTCAATTCTGACTTGTGCACGCTGGAGACTCTTTCTCTCCTTAGATAGGTCTTCCTTTAACTGGATGATAGTTTGATCTTTTTCTTTGGATAGCTTAACAGTCTCGTGTAACAACAACTTAATAGATGATAGCTCACCAGGCTCATTTGAAGAGTCATTATTTCTAACATGATCTAGTTGGTCGGTAAGTCTTCCTATTTCACCTTTGTACCCTTTGAGTACCTTCTTAGAGGTTTCATATTTACTATGCAGTTTTCTGTAATCATTTAACAGGTCACTGAAAGCCTCTCCTAGTTGCTCAAAGGTGAAATCATCATAAGGAACAAATAGAGGATTAGTGATTACCTGATCGCAAGCCATCATGCATATATTTGTAGCGTCATCTGATTGTTCATCTTCTGAGTCGCTGGATTCACTTTCATGCCATATGCTTGTGTTGGCATACTTTCTTGATGTAGATTTCTTCAAGTAGCCTTTGTCATATTTGCTGCTTTTCTTTGATGATAATGCTGTTGGACAATCTTTTTTTATGTGTCCTTTCTTCTTGCATCTGTAGCAAATAGGATCTTTCTCGTTGTTGTTGTTTTTGCTGTCTTTTGTTCTCCTGTTAAATCTTATGAACTTCTTGAATTTTCTTACTAGAAGAGCTTGATCTTCAGAGTCGGAGTCGCTATCATCAGAGTCATCTTCGATAGTTCTTCTATGTTGAGCCTTGAGAGCGATCGACTTCTTTTACTTCTCTTTTGGTGTAGCATCTGTAAAGTCTTGAAGTTCTAACTCGTGAGTGAGTAGCTTACCCATGAGTGTTTCTAGAGACATTGTTGAGAGGTCGTTCCCTTCAATGATTGCTGTAGCCTTTGGAATCCAGTTCTTTGTGAGAGCTCGTAGAAGTTTGTGAATCTTCTCATGGTTATTGTAATCCTTGCCTAGTGAAGAAAAAGGATTTACAATATCCAAGAAACTTGTAAACATCTGAGTGACTGATTCACTTGGCTTCATTTTGAACGCCTCGTACTCCTGAGTAAGTCTGCTGATCTTTGACTCATTGACTTGTGTTGTTCCTTCGTGGGTTACTTCGAAAAGCTTCCACACTTCGTTTGATGTTGTGCAAGTAGATACCCTATTGAATTCAGTTCTGTCTAAAGCACAAAATAAAGCGTTAATAGCACGTGTGTCAAGACTGGCCATTTTTTTCATCCTTTGTATATTTGTCATGGGGTTTTTTAACTAAAACTCCATCAACATTAATACGAGGGGGATTTTTATAGCCATCAATAACTACAGACCATAAGTCAAAATCAAAAGATTTCAGGAAGAAACTCATACGTGTTTTCCAATAAGTGTAGTTTGTGCCGTCAAACAGTGGAGGTCTGTTTGTGGCTTGGCCTTCACTTGTGAATTTTATAGTTGCCATATGTAATGCTGTGATCTATATAATAATTGAATATAACTGCAATTTTACCTTGCTTTTACCTGTATAACCCGCTCAATTACCAATTGTAGGAATGAAATCGTAAAGCAGAATACTCTAGAGGGGGGGTGAATAGAGTAGACATCAGAATATTGCTAATTAAAAAACTCATTAGCGGTTAGATCACAGATATAATTATAATCATAAAATAAATAATAGTAATAAAAGAGTGATGAGAAGGCAAATGCAAACACCGATTTATACTGGTTTCCCTCTTGTGAGGACTAGTCCAGTCGAAAGAACTCTAGCTTCCAGTTGATTCCACTATTGAAAAATCTCGTAAGTTTTCATAGGAAGTCCTTGCAACTTCTACAGACACGAGCTTTGATACGAAGAACTCGACCAACTTCAATTGTGAAGTCAATCTTCAATCAAGCCTCTGATTACAATCGCTTTGAAACTTCTAGACCACACTGCACTGGCAAATCGACTAGAGGATTGTAACTGGCTTAGGATTTCAAAATGGAAGCTTTTTAGAACTCTTTGGAAGGAATGTAAGATTTAGAGGAGAAGAGACTGAAAGTGAATTCATGATTTGAAATGATCGAAATCCTTTTCTATTTATAGTTTTTTCAAAGGCAGAACTCTGACAGAATTTGGACAAAATTCGGACAGAACTCTTTGTAACAAACCGCAACTGAAGGGAGACCAAGTTCAAAATCAAACGTTCACATAACATTCAACTTGGCCGAACTCTGTCAGGGTTTGGTCAGTTGATTTTGTGAAAAATAATTTTGACTTTTTGAAAAAGTCCTTCAGAAGCTTTTTGTAAAAATAGATCTTTTTCAAAAACATAGGTCATTTTGAAAAGATAGGTCAGTTTTGAAAAATATTTTCGGATAGCCTATTTGCCAGTACGTCTTGGCGTACAATGTATTCCTAGACTCAATAAAATGAAAAATTACATTGCTTTGAAGGAAATACATTCTGAGTGGCAAACAACTTCGGTCTTGAATGGAGTAGATATCCATCTTTGATCAGTGTCCAAAACATCGTTAGTAAACATCTGAATTGACTCGCATTTATATCGAGACAGAGTTTGATCAATTATTAAAATCAGGTTTGACCATGAGCAATGGTCCAACAACAACTAGCAAAAGTCAAAATTAACAACCATCACTCAAACAATTCAAATTAAATTCAAAAATTTCAAAATGACCAAAATACCCTCAAGCTAAAATGTGGTACTGACAGATGGTGAACTCTACATCTCGATCTGGCGGCAATTCTAGTAAATCCTCGGGAAAGATGTCGAAAAACTCTGTAATCAATGGGTACGACAACTCCTTGTCTCCTGCAACTGCGCTGTAGTAGACTCTCTCTGGTTTCTCTGTAATCTGTATTTTGACCTCGAACGGTCGAACTCCAGGCAGGCTGAAAGTAATCTTCCCCTCATGGCAATCTATTACAACAAACTGCTCACTCAATTAGTTAATACCCAAGACTATGTCAAATCATGACAATGGCATCACTAGGAGTCGAGCCCTCACTATGCCAAAATATGCATTTTTTGACAGACCAAAACTGTTGAAAATCATATTAAACGACAGTTTTGACCTGTCAGAACATCCGTCGTTAATAGCGCATCCCAAAATTTGAACAACAGTTTTGGACTGTCGTTTTATATCTGAATAAAATGACAGTTATTATCTGTCAAATAAAAACAACAGTCTAACTCTGTCAAATAATCTGTTAATTGGTCTGGCACTATTTTTACTTGTTCAATATGTAAGGCATGTCATTTTTTTGGAAACAGAATTAAAAAAAAAGAAATAAAAAACTCAATTCACCCATATCAAATCTATTTAAACCTATTTATCCTCTATATAAAACTGAAATACCACCTGAAATATTCATATAAACATCAACAATTATCAACGATGAAAAAATTCAATCAAAATTATATTAACTAATAAATGTATCGGATTTTACATAGCAATATTCCATTAAAAAAAGTAACTCCAATGTTGCTACTAGCTGACAACGATTTCATTCTCATGATAAACAAAAAGAAGATAATGTTATTGCTAGCTTACAATCTCAAGTGTAGAACAAAGAAAAAGAGAATTTCAAAACCTTACAAACTGAACTGAATATTTTGGCCAATTAATCATTTCCCCAACAATAATATAATCAAACTTTCCATCTTTATCGAACATCTCATTGCCGTCAAAAATTTCATCGACAATGATATTATAAGCTTCATCATTAAATGGCGCATATGTATTCACACGACCAATAGCAACAGCTTTCTTTCTAAAATTCTTCAAAAGACAGATCTTTATGGGCAAGGTAGATTGATCATGTCCCTATATACAAACAAGAAAAACCATAAGTATGGAATAGTTCTTGATTCTCCATAAATATTTAAAAAAAATCTATAAAGTATAACTGCAGACATGTCTCCAAGTGTATATTAAATGTCAATCTCAAAATGATCAATAACTATAAAATGAGAATATAAAGAAGCTGGATATATAATTCTTTATAATTTGTGGTTAAAATAAAATAGTACCAACAAAGGAGAATACCTATAAATTACCCACTATATAGGCATATACAGAACCTAAGAAGAAATTTTAATATTAGCGAACAGTTTATAATCATGATGCATATATAACAATGTCACCAAGGAATGTATACACAATACACTCAATAAGGTATATATACATATACAACAATGTCAACGAGGAAAATTGGATCTCAACTCCCACAAGTTAACTAAAGATACTAGAACTCATGCTAAAGCGTATCAGAGAAATATGTAAAAAGTGCTAATGTCCTAACCATCCAAACAAAAAAATCCAGCTGCAGTGGGGAGAAGAGCAACATCAGCAGTGGGGAGAAAAGCAACAGCAGTAGCTACTGCTACTAGGCAGTAGAACATAGCTGCAGCTGCAATGTGCAGCAGCAACATCACTAACTGCAACTTGCAGCAGTCCTAATAGCAATGTCTGTGCGGAGTTGATGTATCAGGGATTTATGTGTGTACTCTCGATTGTGGTTTGTCTATCCCTAAACACTATCAATTTGGAATGTGAATTATATGATTCCTAAGAATCAGCTCTGTTTGAAAAGTTGATTTATATTATAGAAATTAATGGAGAGATAATTAGAAAAAGAGAACTTATAACAATATAAACCTTAAATTCAGACATTTAATATAAAACATGCAGATGGTCTTGTAACAATTAGCGATACAATGGTGAAGGTTCATAAACCAAAGGTGAAGAAACATAACAATACACAAAAGTAAGACAAAGAAGAGAAGAAAGGCCTTCAATATTTTTTTAATGGATAGGCAAAAGGAGGATTTCACTAAGTTAACATAACCAACTTTATACATGAACATGACTCCTTCATGAGTTATCCAGCTAGTAGAGTTTTTATTTTATTTTGTACATAACATAATTTGTAGTACCGGACGTATCGATTCGATACAGTCGATACCCATATGGTTTGACATGTTCCAATCCGATACCGACTGATACCGACATTTGGGGTCTTTTTTTCACTCAATTTGGCACCAAAAAAATTGAACGAAAAAGACTAGTCGGTAAGGATGTAAAAGCTTAGTAAGTTTGTAAAAACATCTAATTAGGGAAATAAAAGTTATTTCTTGTAGGTAAAACAACAAACAAGAACGACTATTATTTCATTCAATTATAAAATTTTATGAAACAAAACGAAAAAATCTTAAAACTATGCCTAAATGCTTAAAATATTTTTTTTTCTGAATTTTTAATAGTTTATTAATAAACATTTGCTTTTCGATATAAAAAATTCTAATACTTCGATCTGATCTGAAACCGCTGATACTTTCGATACCACCTATCCTGATACTCATAGGAAATGTCCAATATCGATACTACGAACCTTGGTATATAAATTTTTCTAACGCAACCATTATTTAAAAACTTGTGAGTCAAGGTCATGAACTTACTGTCCAGAAACTGAAGAACCTAGGAAGACCATCACCATATAACTGTGGGCTAACCTGAAAAAAATGGGGTTCAGATTATCTACCCTATATTGACTATATAGTACAAGGCAAAATTCTTTTAAATCGAAATTATTTTGCGTAAAATATGATAAATATCTAATATCTTCGTCACCTGCCATCCTGCTTCGATGGTGTTGAGATCGCCATTGAAGGATCCGAAAATGACCCATATCTGGGACAGACTGAACTCAGCTGGACTTGCCACTCTCGGCGTCCAAACATTCAAACTAGCCTTTGCTCCATAGTACTGATCTCCACTTGCATATGCAACGGTGTGCTGCATTCAAGTGTAACTCATGTAAACATAATGTAATATTGTAATGTGAGTGTAGTTCTAATTAATCAAGATATTGAGTTTAATCAACCTAGTTATGTTCTTGGGGTCCTACATTACTTAATATATTTTCGACTTACTAAACTAATCTTTGCTAAATAATTGAAGCCTAGCTCAATCTAACTACAGGACTAAAGTAGATTTATGACTTTATAACAGTTAAGTTACTAGTGCAGTCAAGTGCCTAATTTTGGGTTTATTTTGCCTGCAGAATGAATATGCAAATGAGAGATTATTTCCGAAACTTGTACTAATATTATTCTTTAAATTATTTAGAATATACCTTCAACTCCCTCTTCTATGTCTTCCAGATTGAAAATAAGTACAGTATTATCCACATGCTTGCTTGATTTCTTCTTGTCTGATCTCCTCTTGCTTGATTTGGAATGCTTCTTCCGTGAACCACCAAAACATGAAGATAAGAATCCACCTTTCTTATTCTTGCTCTTGCTAGGAGGTTCATAGTCATATAAAGCCGTTCTATTGAAGACACATCCAGTACCCCCACATAAACAGGACCTTGTATGCCATCAAGACCTCGTAAATTAATCTAGAATGGGCAAGAAGTGAGAATATCAGTTGGAAGCAGTTTTTTTTAAGATATGATGACTTATACATATGAAACCATGTTCAAATGAAACTTTGTTGCTTTAATGGCATAAGAAGAGTATCTTTTGGTTGATTAATAGACCAGTAAATATTATGTGAAACTTTAAAACATGAGCCAAAACAGAGTTAAAATGTTTGAACCATGTAGGGAAATTATGGATTTTAGCATTTCTAGTCAATAGAGACATTTCAATTTCCAGGATACAAGAAGCCTTGAACGTCTAAAATTTTCTGTAGGTTGAGATGCATTGAATTATTACTTGTCAAATTATTACTTGTCGAACCAAATTCTCTTGGCATCATAGAACAAGTGAACCAAAACAAAATATACTTACATAAAAAAAAACACAGTATTACGGTTGGCATAGCGATCATTCATATCGATACCGTCAAACCTCTGTGGGAATTGTACATAACAAACCATCTTCCCAAGATTATAATACCTACATCAAACAACAATTAGTTGATATTTATCCATCTATTACAAGTCTACAAGAATTATAAAACATAAGTTAGAAAGTAAACAATTACAAGCCACAACAAGAAACAAGAAATGTATAGACATCTCGTTTATAAGGTTAGCTTTACTTTGGCTAACCTGTAAAGTAAACACTCTACAGGTTAGCATTACTTTGGCTAATAACACAGTACTAGGACGACATACAAAAATGAAATAAGTGATTCTAGCAGAACCAAATGACAACCCAAACAAATAATAGGGATTGGCTAGTGAGAAGTACAATAGTTGTTCAAATGGTCTTACCGGAGAGAGAAGTAAGCTTAGTTCTCACATAGCAAAATCAATTGAATAAGTGATTTTACAGTAGCATTATGTTTTTCTTAGTTTACTATTACTATATTGAGAACTGTGGAGATCTAGGAGACTGTGACAGCATTTAAATGAATATAATATAGTAAATATACTATGCAACCTCAAGAGGAATTTAGATGCATATAACAAAAAGGAGTACATTAGATAACATAAAAAAGAACATCGACCATAATTTTCGGAAGCTCTCAATAATTTGTCATCAGGAACATACTAAAATTGTAACCTATTGGCTGTTTTATCTTTCTAAAGAAAATTATCATTATTTGAAGAATACGGTATTCTTGTTGCCCCGAAAGTTTTCCGATTCAAGCCAAACATGGAATGTAAATCTTAATAATCTGTCAATGGAATTTCCATATCTCCTAAACAACCTTTTGCTAAAGTTGTATTCAAAGTTAACCCAGGCAACATAAAAAAGGTCATAGTGGCATTCAGCTATCTTTTTAGTTGTTAACATCTAACTTCACTATCTATGTTTTAGGAGCTAAATATATCATCAGTGTTCTATTCAGTTGAAGCATGAGCAGATAAACGTTCTAACATCTGCACTGGCAGTGATGTCATGTACTCTGTTATTAGCCAAAGTAAAGCTAAACAGTAAACAATTACAATTCCAGTGTTCCATATCAGCAAGTAACCTGGTCAAAAAACCAAAAAAAATACAAAATCAGACAATTTGGGCCATGTACAATAAACAAGCATATCTTTTGCAACTGACCTGTACCCGATATTCCACCTGCACCCGAATAGTAATATCCAAGGATTATTGAATGTGGAACTACTTCAATCTCACACAACCCTTCAATGATGTCTTTGTATGTCATCTTAGTACTCTGGTATTAACCAAAGTAACGCTAAACAGTAAACAATTACAATTCCAGTGTTCCATATCAGAAAGTAACTTGGTCAAAAGACCAAAAAAAATTCAAAAATCAGACAATTTGGGCCATGTACAATAAACAAGCAGTCATGACATTACTGCTAGTGCAGATGTTAGAACTTTTATATGCTCATGCTTCAACTGAATAGAACACTGATGATTTATTTAGCTCCTAAAACATAAATAGTGAAGTTGGATGTTAGCAACTAAGAAGATAGCCGAATGCCACTATGACATTTTTTATGTTTCCTAGGTTAACTTTGAATACAAAAGGGAAGTTGGTGGGTTGAGAAAACATAGTTATCGACTAAGTAGATTTAAGATATTCAAGTTGGGAAGGAAAAGATATATTTAATACTTATAACCATAGACTTAGCAAAATCAATTGTTCAAACCCAAAATTAGGGATAAAGACTTTGTTGTCCCTGTAGTCGATAGCCCAGAAATATCCAAGTTTTTGTTTATCAGTAGAACGGGAAAACTCTTTTCTGATCAACGTAAACATTAGAAATAATGAAAAAGATGTTATGAATGACATAATTTCGTAAGCTTATTTAGAAACTGGATTACAATGTCAAACAAATATTAGGAGATCGTTGCATTGTAGTTTTTAATGATTGTCAATACAAAAGATCAAGCCTGCTCCATCATAGTAAAGGCTAATAGGATATGGATCTTCTCTTTCTAAAATTTGCACCCAAAAGCTACTACTTAGAAACCAGTTTTTATTTCACTAAATCAACTATTTATACACAGGAAGAGGATAAAATGGTGGAGTCTAATATAAAATTGCATATCTTCAAAATGAAGCTCTTTCTTCTAGTAGCTTAAGTATAAGATAAGGTAGATGGCTAGTACTTACATCATTCTGCCAACAGAGAGGTATAAAGTCACTGGGCCAGAAAAACTAGCTGTCATTTCCTGAAGGCCCATTGCCACTAACTGATTTTACAAAATTCGTTAGGTATTAATCAACATAAAAGTTCAATAAATCAGTTAAGCCTAGACAGAAGATTTCATGTTTACCATGTCAATAAAGTTCATTAAAAGTAGCACCTTCCGATAACTGTACCATGAAAATTGTATACATATTATCGTACTACATGTCATATAAATCGCCAAATTGAAGAGATGCAACCTGTAATAGCAAGAAAATCATAAGAGGCGATGAAACAATGCTAAGCCAGTGGACATGATGCAGAAATCAATATACGAACAAAAAATATGCAGTTCTAAAATATAATCTTGGAGTATAAACAAAACTTGGATAGTGTACATTAGTGCAACATTACTTGCATATCTCCTAACATTTTGGGTGTGAAGAAAAGTCTGACACTTGCATCAAGTTATATATAGCGCATTACACAACAAAACAAAAGAGACATAACTCTATCAGACAATCAAGCGTAAGATTCCTATATGATGTCACAGGAAAATATTTTAGGAGTGTCTACAGCTACCAAATAAAGAATAAGCAAAAACAGATGTGTAAGTGGAAATTAAACTTGATCCAATAAAATAGAACAAATTTGTACGAATGTAAGCTTCCTAGGTCTGCAGAAAGAGCGAACCAGGGGTGATTCAAATATATAGCCCAGAGGAATCCATGTCAAAAAATATGGAGAGTTGCCAGTGTAGCATGTACTCACTGTTGAATAACCATAAAAAAGATTGGTACCAAAAAGATTGGTTAATGCATGACAGCAACAACGAACATAGATAAAGATACACCAGAGATTATAAAAATACACCACAGATTATAAAAAATGCAAAAGTAATTAACATCAAACAGTTATTTCATGAAGTAAATCACAGGTCAGGACTTAAACTCAAATTATAGAAGGTTCTAAGCTAAAAGTAGCAAGAAATTAAGAAATCACACGTCGATCGTCTCTTCAGTCTTCTTCTGCTACTCTTTCTGCGTTTTCTTCTTGAAATTCTCAAGTAATGAAAAATTCCTTTGAGTTTGCTGATTAAATCCAGATTTCTAGATTAATTCAACAAAAAAATAAAATATCAAACACTAAATCAAAACAAGACACTAATTTAAATGGAATGGCAAGATCTGACCTAGAGAGAAACGACGTTGGCATCGAGAACGGCGTCGAGAACGGTTTCTTCTTCCATCTAAGCTATTCAGAGCCCTTTCCACTTTGCTTTCCACTCCCCTTCGCTCTTGACATCGGCGAACTCTGGATAAAACTCTAAATCCCAACATCAGAGCATATAATTTCTTGAAGGAGTAAAAAAAACTATTCTTTTCCAAAATAATTAGGGCACCGGGTTACCGAAGGTTGAGAGTTCCACAACGGAATCGGGAAGGAGGGGGGAGGCGTAGGACATCCAGATATCGCACTCTAGAGATATCGCACTCCAGATACAAGATATTTAAAAATGCAAGAAAAATCCTTAGCTTAAAGTTCGGTTACTTACAAGCGCATTCATCGCACTAACCTTCTTGTGATGTTGGAAACCAGGATGTTTCTCACGAGATACATATACTAATCGTGGCAGCTCATTTCCTTCATTATCTAATTCCTATGACCTGTTTAATTCATAGGTGTAATAGAGTTAAAAATAGTATAGAATCCAGCATCTCCCCTCATAATACTAAAAGAGAATTTAGCATTGCTACAAACTCGGTTTACAGGTAATGTAGTTGCAAACGAATGATTGATAGTATTGCACGGACAAGAATTCGATATGACATGATACACAAAAGGTGACATGAACGCAACATCATTTTTAGTCTCCTAGTGTAGTTTGGAGTGTCCATGTCGTGCACAACACTGCAACATGAACAAGACACCGATTCTAAGTGTCCTTACTTCCTAGGTCTTAATTGTAAAGTTGCTTGCTCTGGAATGCATTAGTAGAAAGCGTAGCATTTCTATCAGAAAAGAAGAAAACTTTAACATACAGTTCTCCAAGTTACATTATTCAACTATACAGTAGAGTGATTTTAACATCAACATTCTAAATACTAGTACTTTAAGAGATTAGCTGAAGCTTAAAGAGTTCATGGCACAACATTCCAACTTCTTCTAGGAGTTTAAACCAACAAACAGAGACATACTTATGTTGCCTGTTCCAGTTATCACAAAATTTGGGCGATAGCATATCAGGGGCCCTGTTCAGGCTTTCTTTGAATGAAGGACATGAAGTGATGATCATTAGCAAAAAATAAAGTTCTAATTCATTTATGCATGCAAGACAAACTACAAATGGTTTCAATAATTATAGCCTCGGATTGGCACGATTGTTCATGGATCAATTAAAATAAT
Source organism: Iris pallida (assembly GCA_029216955.1). Lineage (NCBI taxonomy): Eukaryota > Viridiplantae > Streptophyta > Magnoliopsida > Asparagales > Iridaceae > Iris > Iris pallida. The sequence goes on along the minus strand of JANAVB010037818.1, from coordinate 9,112,091 downwards.
CTTTAATTTCGGAAATTTTTAAGAGGGGAAGCCTATTCCTTCAACCCTTTTGGCGATTCTAGATTAACTGGTAGATTGAAATTGTGTGCGTCTCTCTATGGAATATGAGTTTAAATTTGAAGCCTCTATAAAATTGGTATGGCAAAACTTCGAGCAGAGTTAATGCATATTAACTTCATCAAGGCTGCTTCAACTTGATGAAATAAAGGATATAAAAGAATAAGCAACAAGGAAATCGTTAATTAAATTAACAAATAAACTTAATACAAGAGAACCATTTTGAATTAGAAAGCCACAAGAAAATGATACTATATACATGAATTATAAAGGCATAATTAATTAGTCCTTTGTAAGGTTAAAAATCACATACATTTTCATGATCCAATGCCTGAGAAGCTTGATTTCTCGGAGAGTTCTCTTAGCATCCATATGGTTATCGAAAGCATTAGCAATCTTCTTCACTGCCACCATTTCTTTAGTCTCCGAATTCATCACCGAGCTACACCAACATAATTAACAAAGATAAGAAAATAAATCATAACCCGTGTTGAAACTTAGCAAATATAACACGTAATACAGATTGGACAAGCCCACATAAGAAGAATGCAACGAACTAGAATCCCAACTCACAAGTAACAAACTACTAAATTTTGACAGAGAGAGAAATGGAACACAATATAATACATCAGAAACAAAGTCCAACCACCATATATATCTTGCCATTATTAATAATATATGTATCCCGAGACAACTTCAAAGTATCCTTTATCCAACAATCTTCATACTGATGCTTTAATGCTCAATATACTGAAAATTTTGTATCATGAATATTGCCGAAACCAAACCCAACACCTTAATAGTACAAAGAAGAAAAAAAAAATCAAACTAGTCAGGCACCATGACAAACGAACACAATGAATTAAGACTACCACAATCTTTTGTTCACCATACAGCACACAGAAACACAGCACACAAGATTTCTACATATCCCATCTTAACTTTACCATAATTTCCCAATTTTAACTCATTTGAACATAGTGCAAATGCAACAAAATAAACAAGTGCAAATCCAAAAAATGGTGAATAATTTCAAGTCTAAACCCTAGAAAATAAAATAAGATCAAATCGTACGAAATAAACCCTAGAAAATAAACAAGAGGTTCTCCGTCACCTCCGAACGGAGATCCGAGCGGCAGCGGGTGCAAGGGAGAAAGAAATCCGAATGGAGGAATTTTGAGAGAAGAAGAAACGAGAGGATTACCGTTAAGACTCGAGCACGGGTGCGGCGGTTCCAGCAAGGGTTCGGCTGTAGAGAAGTTTTGAAAAGAAAAAAAAAAGTGGAGAAAGAAAATATAGAAGAGGAGAAATTTTGGGAAAAGGTTCAGTGGGATTTTTTTTTTGGGAGGGGGAGGGATGTGTTCGCGGGATCGGCCAAAATTTTGAACATTTTTTTTTTATGGAACCAAAATTTTGACATAGTTTTAATTTTAAACAACAGTTTTTATTCCTCGAATCTATATTTACCATTTTTGTAAAATAATTTGATGTTAAACAACAGTTTTAATCCGTCGAAACTGTAACAACAGTTTTAGTATGTCGTTGTTGGACAACTCTAACCGTCGCAAATCGACTAATTTGGTGTAGTGCCTAAGCTCCTTCCCAGCTATAGTGATAGGACAATCAACCATCTCACTAACTGGCACTACCCCACCTCCTGTCATAATCCGACAGTTCCTTCTAGTGGGTATGGGTGTGAATTCGTGTCTATACATGAACACGTATGATAGAAAGCTATGAGAGGCTCCAGAATCAAACAATGGTATGACAGGAAATAAATGCAAAAGGATAGAACCTGTGATCATGTCTGGAGCTGCCTCATCCTCCTCAACTGTAGCCATGACGTAAGCACGTCCCTGCTGTGGTCCTCTCCTCCGCTGCTGCTGATGCCGTATAAATTGCTACTTCTGAGTGGGTAGAGTCTGTCCTGTCTGTGGTGCAGTTGGCGGTCCTCCAGCCCGGGGTCCTCTTGCTAGTCGAGCTATAGCCTGGGGGCAGTCCCTCATCTGGTGTGCCTTTGACCCATAGAATGGACAAAGTCCAAGCCTCTTACGACAAACATCAATGTCGTGTCCTGGACGGTGACAGAATGTGCACGTGGTCTGTTGCTGCTGTCTCTGTGACTGGGCTGCTGGAGCTCTGGCAGGACGAGGCTGCTGATGTGCTATCTACTGGAGTGGCCTTGGCTGGATCTAGGTCCTCTTCGTCGGTGTTTGATAGCTATTGCTGTCGGTGTCTCTGTCCCCCTTCAGCTTTGGGTCCATCTCCTTCTCAACTGTTTGGGCAACCTTGATGATGTCAGTGTAGGTCGTAGCCCTGCTGATCACTACCACCTGTCTCAGCTACCTGGTGAGGCCCTTCTTGAACCTCCTAGCTCTCTTCTCTGGCGTGCTGATGAGGTTCTCCACGAACCTGCTGAGTCGGGTGAACTCTGATGTGTACTCTACGACTGTCATGCTCCCCTGCTAGATCGCCTCGAACTGGTTTCAAAGCTCATCGCGCTCTACCTCTGGGAAGAACTTCTCTTAAAACAGTAGTTTGAAATCCTTTCAGAGAACTTGGGGTACTGCCAGCTGAGGCTCCTCTCTGTACCAGGCTCTAGCAATGTCAAAAAGTCGTATGCTCGTAACCTCCACCTTCAGGTCTTCTGGAATCCTTGCCATCTTCAGCAGCCTCTTGGCGTTCTCCAGCCACTCGTCTGCATATACTATCCCCTTGGTGCCCCAAAAATCCATCGGGCAGAGGTTCTGGTAATCTCTGGTGGTCCCCGACCTCGGTGCTGGAGGTGCTGCTGGTGCTGGTGGAGTCGGTTCTCGGGCCCTGAGTGCATCCACGCAGTAGCTCAGAACTGTACAGCCTGATGGTTCTGTGCTTCCATAAACTGCTGGAACATGGCCATCACCTGAGCGCCGTCGAACATCATCGTCGGAGGCAATGAAGAAAAAATAGAAGAGGGGGTGGAAGCCTCTCCACTGGTGCGTCGACCGTGGTCTGATCCGAAGCTCCTGTTGCTCCGGACTGATCTGCAGTTTTCCTGGTGGTGACCATCCTAAAATAGAAAGAAAACTTTGTTGATTGCTAAAACCTAAACCTACAAGTAATAAGTTTTTATATAATGTTAATGTACCAGATATTCCCATGTTTTTCCGATTTTTCCTATGCTGTGATCAAGTTTCCCTAGTTTATCAAGTGCCCTAATAGTACTCTAGAGCCTAAGTACTATTTGGATTGACCTGCATGGGCCACCACTAAAAATATGTAATGACCCACTCCCGAATATTCGGATACGAGTCGGACGCGCCCAGCCTACGTTGGAAGACTCAACGTAGTAAGTTGTACCAAGCTAGGGAAACTAACAAGTCAATATGAATTTGTATAAATCACAGCATCTATAACGTCCCAGAGAATCAAAGTACATGATTAGTCACTTATTACATTCATCCAGAAATGGTAAGGTAAAAGTAATATCTGAGTCTCAAATACAAGAAATAGAAAAACATCTAAAAGGGTTAGATAGCTAGGCCTCCTCGGCCTCTAAGTCCAGAGCAACTCCAGCTGGCTCCACTATACCTCCAGGCTCCTGTCCGTAGTATATGTCACACAAAGCCTCCATCTCACATGCAACATATCCAATCAAGAGCGGAGCAAAGTATTCTAAGGTAATAGACAGGTACCACATGGGATGAAAAGAGTACAAGGTACAAGAAAAGTAAAGTACAGGAAATGAGTGCTAAAAATAAATACAGGAATCACAAGGAACATGAAATACAGGAAACATGAAATGACGTAAACATGAAATAAACAAGGGAACCTGACATGTGTAATATTTGAAATACATCCAGGATGTGTGACCTGCTTGGGTAGTACATGGCACATGAACTATGGTATGACTTAGGGCCTGCGTGCACAGTGCGAGGCCTAAGCTATTCACATGAGTTCGTTTGGGTTTGGTCACACACCTGTAGTATTTTCTCTCCCAGACACAAGTAAGTACAAGACATGAAAGTACAAGAGTACATGATAACGTGTCACGTCCTGTCACAAGAGTGTACAGGATATGAATGTAAATGAACATGAACCATAGAATATATTTGCCTTGCTCAGGACGATCGGAAAAAGGGAGTAGATCGTATGTCCTCCTGCTAATGGGTACAAGTTGGTTAAACTCGAAATAATGTCAATTGGCTAACATTGCTAACACTTTAACTATTCATCCTTACCCATAACTAACTAGTCAAATAATAATAACTAAATACTACTAACTATACACATACTCTAGAATATATGTATATATTACAAAATAATTGTATATAATCTTAATTATTTATTAAGATATGGTTACTAATCATAAAAATGATAAGAAGAAAGGAATAAAATAAAAAACAATCATGCTAATATAGTCATAATGTTGATAACCACATTCCTATTTGATAATGGAAGCATTAATTGTAAACCCCATATAATTTCACTATAGTTTTTTTTAAAAATTAATCTGGTAGTGATTTCGTTTCTGTTGGGTATTCGAATGACGAGTACGAATACGAAGCATATTTTCTTACTAAGGATTTAAAACTATAGATATAAAATAAGTATAATTTTCAAAATTTATAAAAGAAATTTTTATTTTTGATTAAAAAATATATCCCCTTGTTTGTCGAAACCTTATTTATTTTGGAAAGCTATTTTATTTATAAGTAAAAGTTTAGAAAAGTAATGTTTATACTAGTTGCATTCGAGGGAAATGAAACCAAATCATTCCTATTTATATTTTAGAATTTTAGAATATTTGTATTTATCTTAAGTTAGTGAAAAGGGATTTTCACATTTTACCTATTAATATTTAAAATATTTTTATGACTTTCGAAATTAAATATTAATAATATTTATTATAAAGATATTTTGAAAATTATATTTAATGATAATTAAATTAAGATTTGATTTATTAAATTTATTCTTAAATTATTTTGAACTTATAGATACATATAAATTTGTAATTGATTCAAATTCGATTGGTTTTAATTAATTTAAATTAATAGTGATTTATCAAAGGGAGCTTTAAATTAGTCCTATCCTATATCTAATCGTAATTCTCCACCCTATAAATAGTGAAGCTTCCCATTGAGTTCTCCACAATTTTTATTCCATAAAATTCTTCTCCCCCACGAGTATGGTGCATCGTGTCGATGTCCGCAATCTTATTCCATATTTTACAATATACAATAATCCTCCATGTCGACAACTTCGACACGTACAACCAAATAGAAAAAACCTTAGCCTATTCCCTGATCCATCCCATTCCAAAACCCAACCCCGGCCAACCAAGCCAGACCACCCGCAACCGATATCACCCCAATATATTCTGATAGCCGATCACTGCCATCCCCAGCCAAAGACCCCCGCCTAACTACCGGCTACTACAACCCCAACCACTTGTCATCCCGGCCATCGCCACCATCACCCCACCGTTCCACCACGGCCACCACCATCGAATTCAACCACCATCCCCACAGACTCCGGCCGACCCTACCACCAACAAATCCTCCAAAACCAAAAACAAACCATCACTCCGCCACCTATACACCAGACACGGCGACTTAGTCGTCGGTGCCACACCGTGATGGGAAAGAAACGCGGAAACCTTTCCCCAAACCGGAGAGTACCTGCGAGAGGACCGAGCAAACAACGCACGAACCCAAAAACAAGCACACACAACAATCACGCAGACACAGAGAATTTTTGACGTGGAAACCCTTGTGGGAAAAAACCACGGGACGATCGGAGTCCAACCCTGAGAAGCCTCCACTAATGGAATAGAAGAATTACACCCTCTACAAACTCCTCCCGATCCAAATCGGATCCCCACAACACTCAGAGACAAGAACAATGATTACAAGGCTACGAAGAGCGAGAACGACGAGTAGAGATTACCCGAAACACGATCTCCTTCGAAAACGACCTTCAATCCTCCGTCTTCTTCTCCGAAGTTGCAATGGCACTCTTGCCTCCTTCTCTCTCAAACTTGTGTTGCCCAATACTTGCGATAATGAATTAGGGTTGAGAAAACTCAATATAACTCCCCAATCCCGCAACCAACCTGGACCGTTGGATTAGATCCAATGATGAAAACTCATTCTAAAATCTGCTTCAGCCCCCGACGACACAGAGTTCGGCCAGAACTCTGTGTCAAGCATCCAGAACCTCACCCCACAGTACTGGAGTGGCCAGACCGAGTTCGGCCCAAACTCGCCATGGGACCGAGTTCGGCCCGAACTCGGATCCCCTGTTCCAGAATCTCCCCCTGGGCAGCAACAGCAGCAGCGACTCTACGTCGCCCACTTCCCGAGCTTCTTCGACACACGAACGGCGCTCGTCGCACTCCGGGGTCTTCTCCACATAGGTTGGGAAACCCACCCACTCCAACAAATCTCCCCCTTCACAACTATGGGGAGGACGTCGTCATCCCGACGATCTGCCTGCAGTACTCAAACTTCCCCCTTGGTAGAATCTTCGTAAACATATCAGCTCCGTTGTCGTCTGTATGCACCTTCTCAAGCTCCGCGTCCTTCTTCTCAACCACATCCCGTATCCAATGATACCGGGTCTCGATGTGCTTGGACCGGCTATGAAACGTCTGATTCTTCACAAGGTGGATAGCACTCTGACTGTCGCAAAGCAAAGTATACTGCTCTTGCTTCAGTCCCATTTCCTGCAACAGCTTCTTCATCCATAACAGCTCCTTGCAAGCCTCCGTCGCCGCAATGTATTCCGCCTCCGTCGTCGACAAGGCAACACACTTCTGCAACCGCGACTGCCACGATACTGCTCCTCCCGCAAACATCATCACGTAGCCCGAAGTCGACCGCCTCGTGTCTACATCTCCAGCCATATCAGCATCGGTATACCCGACCAGCTTCGGCTCGTCACCACCAAAGGAAAGTCTCCAACCGGCAGTGCCCTGAAGGTATCGTAGAATCCACTTGACCGCACTCCAGTGTACCCTTCCAGGATTCGAAAGATACCTGCTAACCGTACCAACTGCATGAGCAATATCTGGCCTCGTACACACCATAGCATACATCAGGCTTCCCACAGCTGAAGCATATGGAACCCGCTCCATATCTTCCTTTTCGTCCTCGGTAGATGGACACTGCTCCTCAGTGAACTTAAAGTGAGCCGCGAGGGGGGAACTCACTTTCTTCGACCCGTCCATCCCGAAATGCTGAAGTACCCGGTGAATGTACTTCGTTTGGGACAAGTGTAGCAGCTTGGACTCTCTCTCTCGGCTGATCTCCATCCCAAGAATAGTCTTCGCTGCGCCCAAATCCTTCATAGAGAAGGCCGCGCCCAGTTGGCGCTTCAACTCCGCTATCCTAGTGGCATTTCGACCCACTAATAGCATATCATCTACATAGAGCAATAAAATGATGAAATCATCCTCGGCAAAATACCTCACAAATGCACAATGGTCCGACGTCGTCCGTGCATAACCATGCTCCCCCATAAACGACTCGAACTTTCTGTACCACTGCCTCGGAGCCTGCTTCAGACCATACAAGCTCTTCCTCAACCGGCAGACCAAATGTGACTTGCCCTTCTCACAGAATCCCTCCGGCTGCTCCATGTACAACTCCTCCTCAAGATCACCGTGGAGGAACGCCGTCTTCACATCCATCTGCTCGACCTCCAAGTCGAAACTGGCTGCTAATGCTAGCACCACCCGAATAGACGAATGCTTGACGACAGGCGAAAAGATCTCATCATAATCCACGCCTTTCCGCTGACCGTAGCCCTTGACTACCAGCCTCGCTTTGTATCGAGGGCGAGTAGCATCATCCGTCTGCTTCACTCTGAACACCCATCGATTCTTCAAAGCCTTCTTGCCCTTTGGCAACCGCACCAGATCATAAGTAGAATTTGTGTGCAAGGAACTCATCTCCTCCTGCATAGCCACCATCCACTCCTGCCTGTGTTCGTCTTCCATAGCCTCTGCGAAACTTTCGGGCTCTCCCCCGTCAGTCAGTAGCACATACTCATCCGGCGAGTATCTCGTAGATGGTCGACGATCCCTGTTGCTCCTTCTCAGTGGAGCCACTGGTGCTGGCTGTATACCGACAGCCTCCTCCCCTTCAGGAACTACCTCTCCGGCATGCTCATCCTCCTGAGGGACACCCTGACCACCATCAGCAGGCTGATGATCAAGGTTGGAAGCAACTCCATGTACCGGCTCCCCCATAACTGGATCCTCCGCGATGTCCTCTGGAAACTGCTCGAAGCGAAATGACTCTAACTCAGGCAATTCCTCAGCCTCAGAAGGCGTCTCGGAGTCCTGAGTGTTGGTCATGGTCTGATCCTCGACGAACACCACGTCCCTGCTTCTGTAGAGCTTTCCTTCCACTGGGTCGTAGAGTCTATAGCCAAACTCATCCCGACCGTAGCCGACAAAGACGCATCGCCTCGTCTTCGGCTCAAGTTTGGTCCTCTCGTCCTTCGGTACATGCACGAAGGCTTTACAACCAAACGCCCGCAGGTGACTGTATGACGGCTCTTTACCGTACCATACTTTATCAGGCACATCACCCTGCAAAGGAGCACTAGGAGACAAATTAATAATATAAGCAGCTGTGAGAAGAGCCTCACCCCAATAACTGCCCGGCAAGTTTGCTTCTGACAGCAAACACCGCACCCTCTCCATCAGTGTCCTGTTCATGCGCTCCGCTACACCATTGAGCTGAGGTGTCTTTGGCGGAGTCTTCTGGTGTCGTATCCCTTGCTCTCTGCAATACGCATCAAAGGGACCGATGTATTCGCCGCCATTGTCGGACCGAACACACAACAACTTCTTGCCCGTCTCCCTTTCAACGGAGGCCTGAAACTCCTTGAAAGTAGGCAGCACCTGATCCTTGGTCTTTAAGGCATAGACCCAAACCTTCCTGGAACAGTCATCAATGAAAGTCACAAAGTAAGAAGCACCACCAAGAGATTTTACCTTCATAGGACCGCAGACATCCGAGTGAATCAACTCGAGCAACGCCGGCTTCCTCGAACTTGGGTGACTCTGGAAAGACACCCTATTTTGCTTCCCAGCCAAACAGTGCGTGCATTTCTCCAACTTTGTAGACTTGAGCCTCGGAATCACCTTCCTGTTCACCAAGTAGCTCATCCCCTTCTCGCTGATATGGCCGAGCCGCCTGTGCCACAACTCGGTAGACGCATCACTGACTGCGTTCACCTCCTGTGCCCCCTGTGCGCTCCCCTCCATATAGTAGAGACCGGACTTCTTGCTTCCTCTGGCAATCACCAACGAACCTCTGGAAAGCTTCCACTGACTATTCCCGAAGAGACTGAAGAATCCCTCGTCATCCAACCTTCCAACCGACACCAGGTTGAAACGGATATCAGGGACATGACGAACATCCTTGAGAACAAGAACCGCACCCGTCTTCGTTCTCAAATGCACATCTCCAATGGCAACCGCCTTCGACACATCTCCGTTGCCCATCTTCAACACGCCACAGTCGCCTGTCGTGTAAGTGGCAAACAGTGCCCTATTGTGAGATACATGTGCTGAAGCCCCTGAGTCCACCAGCCAAGAATTGTCATCGCAGGCGAGGTTAGTAATGACCTCATCACCTACGACGATCACATCGCCTCCATGCGTCGAGACCGCCGCTGTAGTGTTCTCTTCTTGCTTCCCCTTGTCGCCCTTCTTCTCTCTCTTCCAAGCGAAACAGTTCCGCTTGATATGGCCCTTCTTACCGCAATGATAACACTCTGAGTCCTCGTACCGACCCTTGGACTTTCCCCTGCTCTTGTCTCTGCCACCACCTGGACCCCTGCTTTTGCCCCTTCCGCGGCTCTCTGAAACCAATGCCTCTGAGTGGTGGGATGTGGATGAAGTGCCCTGAGAACGTCTCTGCATCTCTTCATTCAACACCCCGCTCTTAGCAAACTCCAGACTGACCACGCCCTCTGGAGCAGAAGCGATCATAGATACTCGTACGGTCTCCCACGAGTCTGGCAAGGTACACAGCAGCCACAGTCCCTGAACTTCGTCGTCGAACTTGACTCCCATAGAAGATAACTGGTCAACCACGCCCTGGAAATCACTCAAGTGATCCGTAATAGACGCCCCATCCTTGTACCGCAGACCCATCATCGTTCGGATCAGGAACAACTTGTTTACCCCGGTCTTCTTCGCATACAAGGATTCCAGCTTATCCCATAACGTCTTCGCGTGCTCAATATTGGCAACGTGATTGTACACGTTCTCATCAACAAACTGCCGTATGTACCCACACACCTGTATGTGCTCGAACTTCCAGTCCTCCTCGGATTTATCACTGGGCCTCTCGGATGCAAACACAGGTAGATGCAGCTTCTTGACAAATAGCAAATCCTTCATCTTGCTCCGCCAATAATGATAGTTTGTGCCATTAAGGTTCACCATGCGCACCGGCTTCGCGTCCATCTCTCCTCTCTGGTTCCTCTGTCAACTCCTGACACCCTTTGAACCCAAAGCTCTGATACCACTCTGATGGGAAAGAAACGCGGAAACCTTTCCCCAAACCGGAGAGTACCTGCGAGAGGACCGAGCAAACAACGCACGAACCCAAAAACAAGCACACACAACAATCACGCAGACACAGAGAATTTTTGACGTGGAAACCCTTGCGGGAAAAAAACCACGGGACGATCGGAGTCCAACCCTGAGAAGCCTCCACTAATGGAATAGAAGAATTACACCCTCTACAAACTCCTCCCGATCCAAATCGGATCCCCACAACACTCAGAGACAAGAACAATGATTACAAGGCTACGAAGAGCGAGAACGACGAGTAGAGATTACCCGAAACACGATCTCCTTCGAAAACGACCTTCAATCCTCCGTCTTCTTCTCCGAAGTTGCAATGGCACTCTTGCCTCCTTCTCTCTCAAACTTGTGTTGCCCAATACTTGCGATAATGAATTAGGGTTGAGAAAACTCAATATAACTCCCCAATCCCGCAACCAACCTGGACCGTTGGATTAGATCCAATGATGAAAACTCATTCTAAAATCTGCTTCAGCCCCCGACGACACAGAGTTCGGCCAGAACTCTGTGTCAAGCATCCAGAACCTCACCCCACAGTACTGGAGTGGCCAGACCGAGTTCGGCCCGAACTCGCCATGGGACCGAGTTCGGCCCGAACTCGGATCCCCTGTTCCAGAATCTCCCCCTGGGCAGCAACAGCAGCAGCGACTCTACGTCGCCCACTTCCCGAGCTTCTTCGACACACGAACGGCGCTCGTCGCACTCCGGGGTCTTCTCCACATAGGTTGGGAACCCCACCCACTCCAACACACCGAGACGCCCTCCAACAAACTAAGGCACAACCATCACCCCCACTTACCCGTCGGAGCCGTAGTTGCCATCGATTGCTGCCTGCCTGGGCCCCGCACCAACGCACGCGATCAGCACCCTCTGGATCCGCGCACGTCTGCCTCCTCCGTGCGCGCAGCGGCGGCCGCGCTCTGCCCCCATCTGCACGACCTGAGGGTGAGCGCCCCGACCACCCTCTTCCGCTCCCTCACCCTCTCTTCTCTCGCCACTCGTCCGGCGCTCCCCTCCTCATCCCGAACTCCTCCGTCCCCGACTCCCCTCTCCCCAGTTATCTATTCCTCTCCTCCTTCTTCATTGATATTTTTATTTTCTCTTTCCTCTTCCTAAAGAAGAGACAACTATTTTAGTTCCTTTTTTTGTTTATTGGGCTGACTGGATTAGTGCCTTTGTTGCTACTCAAAAGAGAGGTCCATTTAACAAATGCACAACTGTGCATTACTAGTTTCAAATGAGTTTTTATTTCATTATATTAGTATTATTGGTTTCCTTTTTATTATTTTTATTGTTAGTACATTTATTATTAGTATTATTAAAATTGTTGCTTCCAGCAATACAAACCTTCCAACTACATATAAAATTTTTATTTATTAGTATCACTTCTAGCAAAGAATTTATATTGTATTTATATTATTTTATTTATTAATAGATAAATATATTTCTCAAAAAAATAATTATTTGGCAAAAGTAGGAGTTTTAAACTCTAAATAAATTTCTAGTTTGCTTTCAAACCCATTCTTCTACAACTTAGAGTACTTGTGGCCTAAAAATAAAATTTTCCAAGTATTTAACCTATCATATTAACAGTTTCAAAAACTTTCATATATATATTTATTTAACATATTTCTACAACTTAGAGTACTCTAGTCACATTTTTTTTATATATTTTCAACTCTCTATCCCAAAAACTATTTCGATTAATAATAATATATTTTCAAGTATTTATATAAAATATTTTTATTAAGTAAACCATAGATTTCGACTTGCAATGATTTTACTATTTATAAAATATTTTGAGAATAATAAAGTATAGTTTTCAAAGATTATAAATAGTCTTCAAAAAATCATGATATATTATTTATCCAAATTCCTTTAATATTCCTTATGTCCATGGCTAGCCAATTATTCATATTCCATCGTCAATTCTGTACCTCCTCCTATCAACCTAAACTAAATTGACCATTTTGGGACGCGCTGGAACTGTCCGTGCCCCCTTGGAGGCTGTCTTGCGTAGTTGTAAACCAAAGTTATTTTTGTGTCATCATGATCATCACACCACGCCAGATGTCAACACCAGGCAAGTATACCTTGCTATATCTACTATCTAAATATTTATTTTCAACATTTATTTACTTTATTTCATATTTTTAGTTTCATTTGTTATAAACTGTGCGACCGAGCCATACTTGGGTGCAAGCGACTCTATTAATCATTTTTCGTTAATTTTTTTTATTTGATGCATGTTGACTTAGTTTTAGCGGACTACCTTCTTGTTGTGGGATATCCTTATATCTCCTTCGGCTATGACACTCACTATACGATTTGAGATATTTTGCTAGAGGCATGGCTTGCATATTGATTGGCCATCTCTATAGTCGTGTGTCGGATAGAGTATTGTAACTGCTACGATTAGATATAAAGACTCGAGCAGTTACAAAACTGGACAGGTTATAGACATGACTTGGTCAGTGTAGGAAATATTGGAGGAGGACAGACACTAGTGCGTATGGGAAGCCAAACAGGTAAACCATAGTTTTCGAAAGAAACTATGAAGAGATATATTTGCAGTTACCCTCTAACATTTTTGACATTACGGCCGGATACGTATGGCCGGATGCCAGTTACGTACTTATAGCCTAAATTCACCCATGCGCGTAAAAGTTGTCCTCTAAATTGCACATTAGACAGTTAGAATCCCCTTTACTTATTTGTGTCTAGGATAGTCTTTTGTATATTAATTTATTATTCTTACAGTTCATATTAGCATGTTCTTCCTGTATCTTGTTATGTCCCTCTGAGGACCTGGTGATTTCTCCGGGTGTGTTTCTGATTTTTGCAGGTGCTCTAGCCAAGGACATAGTTTACAATCTCCCTTCATGATGCTAGCTTTTGGATCGTCTTTCGCTTTGCTCGACTCTTCCTTCGTTGCTATGTATTTCTCTCTTTTTGTTGGTAGTAGATTTGTCTCCACCCAACATTTTGTACAAATGACTTTAATAAGTTGATTTTATGATATATTGGTTTGTGGATGAGATTAGTTTCATGGTTACTGCATTTTACAACTTATGTATACATACGAGGTTTTCGTATATTGGAGTATGCTTCGTATGTATGCAGCTGGCATGTCTACGTACTTGGTCCTAAGTATTTTGGGACTGGGGCATTACATTAATAGAGATAAAAAACTTTAACCCAAATCGAGCTCAGCTCAAATTTCTAAACACAGCCAACCTCCACAAGTCCAACCCATAATTCAAGTTTCAAACTCAGATACAAAGAGGAAAGCCCATGCCAAACCAACAATCAACCTTTCAATGAACCCAATTCTGATTCCTGTTAATACACAACTAAAACCTTTACTCATCTCAATCTGATATTTAAAACCCAGCCCCTCTCCTGGGTTGAACCATACTATCAGCCAACATCAAACAACCAAAGTTCGAATAAAATTGTCCAGGCAACAACTCCCAATCTAGCAAGAAATGTGATATCAACTTCATCAACACCCCATAAACCATATGGGACCCACCAACCCATATGAATCCAACCGGCAGATATGAACTCAGAAAATTCAAAGACAAACGCAGGGAACCAACACAACTCAGACTCACAGATTAGAAGATAATCTGTAGGGAAATATACAATCCCACACTCATTCATAAACTCAGCAAGTTAACAGTAGAGCTCAAGCTGAAACTATATCTCAACCCAACAGCTGACAAAATTCACATGTAGCTCAATTCTCAGAGGGAAGATGCAAAGAATAGTTATACAATTTAGATTTCAAATAAGACTCCTCTTGTTGGCTTCTAATCCATGCGAATACGGATAGATGATCACGGCCCGCTCTTCGGACACGCCACACATACATAGTTGAAAATGAACGTAGCAGATCGTGAACTCACACACACACGGATATGACGCAGACAAAATCTTGGATACAAACTCAAAGACACGAACTGAAACCACAAACCAGGATAGTAATAGTTGATCATAATTTACAATACACTCAAAATTGGAAAGGTGTTCAGATTCATACCTGGAATAATCCAAATCGTAGCAATACACAATTCAAAAGCAGACACGTCCCGTTGTATCCGAGTGCGAACTAGAATTCTCCTAGTCGAACATTAAACACCCCACGAAAAATCAAGGGAGATAGGTCTCAGAACAAAGTGTCGAGAATTCAGCAAATTTAACAAAAATTTCCTAGGTCGAAGACTCACCGCTATTTACAATACCAAGTCAATCGCAAGACTCAAACACAATAGCTCCTCAACCAATACATCAATCTTGAATTTGAATTATGAACGAGGTCCTACAATCCAGTTTGATGACCATCGATCAAAAATCTAACATATAAAATAATCTATGCACTTAAAGGAAGAAGAAATCGAAACAGAAATTTACCAAATCAAGGAGCGAATTCGTGATCGAAAGGAAAACCACAATCGATTCACCCAATTTGAATCGAAGACGATCGATATGAACAAATGATCAAGGATTGAACAGATCAGCTCAAAATTTGATCCAAACAAAAGAAAAAGAGTATCAAATGAAACTCACAACTGTCACGTTCTTAAAGTCGCCGGAGAAGTCGAAGTTTTGCTGTCGACCGTCGCCTTGCTGTGGACGAAGCCTTTCTGCTACCAATTCGTAGGGAACGAGCGCTCAACGTCGAGGAGGAGAACACTGAGGCACCGCCACGTGTGGTTGATCGCTGCCGAGAGCTGGATGCCGAGCCGCCAATCATTCACCGCGAAGAGCCTCAGATACCATCATCATCATTATCGCCATCATCAGGGGAAATTTAGGGTTAGGTTCGATAAGAATTGGTTAGAAGTTTGTTACCACTGTCATCATCAGTACCGCCATCCACCGCGAAGAGCTTCCGAAAATTTGAGATCTGAGCTTATTCTCTCTCTCAGGATAATATAGACAGGGAATATTTGCAATTTGCCCCCCCCACCTAAATGATTTTTTACAGAAATATCCTACCCCTTTTCATTAATTGCAATATCTGCTAAAAATTGGTTAGAAGTTTGTTATTTAGTTTGTTAAGGAAAAATGGGGACCACTCAAGTTAGTTGTAACTAATTTAGAATTTACCACTTTGCCACTAATTCAAATCTCCCCCCCAAAAGGTTATAAAATTCATTATTCAAAAATTTGTTTAACCAAAATCATTATTTAGAAAAAGATTTTAAATGCTAAACATAGAAAAGTGGGGTTACAAGGACTATCTCCACCTGGTAGAGTTTGCTTACAATAATAGCTATTAGGCCAGTATAGAGATGTCGACATTTGAGGCTCTATATGAACGAAAATATCGTACTCCTTTGTCGTGGGACGATGTCGGCGAGAGAGTGTTGCTTGGCTCAGAGATGGTGGTGGATGCAGCAGAGAAGGTTAGGTTGATCAGGGATAAACTTCGGGTGGCTCAAGATAGACAACGACATTGGGCTGATAGCCACCGGAGACCGTTAGAGTTCGAGTTTAGTATCAGTTTTTTTTCTTTCTGTTTGTGCTTGCTTATGATTGTTTGCTTTAGGATCTTGTAATGAGTCTTGTCTTGTGTCTAGGTTGGCGATATGGTGTTCCTGAGGATTTCTCTAACACGGGTTATGATTTATTTTGGCCGAGGCGGGAAGCTTAGTCCGCACTTTATCGGACCTTTCACTATTCTTGGAAGGGTCGGTGCCGTAGCGTATCGACTAGACTTGCCGCCTACACTCGAGGGAGTTCATAACATGTTCCATGTGTCGTAGTTGAGGCGGTACGTGGCAGATCCTAGCCAAGTATTGGATCATTCTGCGATAGAGGTGGGGCCTACTCTTAACTATCCATAACAGCCTGTGGAGAATCTGGATCGTCGGAAGAAGGTGCTTCGGAACCAGGTTATACCCTTGGTTCATGTCGCATGGAGGCATCACTCTCCAGGTGAGTCTACCTGGGAGAGAGAGGACGAGATGTGGGAGCGTTACCCTTATCTCTTCGAGCCTTGAGGTATTATTCTCTTAGTTATTGCTTGTGTTTCTTGTACTAGTTTGCTCTAATTTCGAAGATGAATTTTTTTAGAAGGGTAGATTTGTCACCCCCACTATCCTAGATAAGGCAATTGTAGTCATTTATATTATTTTATTATTTAAATATTTTCTTAAGTTATTATTGTTAGTGTATTTACCTTGGTGGTTTAATAAGTATGTTTTAAAAAAAGAAAAAACATATATATGCAAATGAGTTTTTATTTATAAAACTTTAATATATTTAATAAATATAGGATACAAAATATTTAGTTTTATTTAAAAATATTTTAGACTATTTTATATAAATTAAATATGTATTTAGTACATATATATATATATATATATATATATATATATATATATATATATATATATATATATATATATATATATATATATATATATATATATGATCTATGCCCATCACAACATTAAGAGTGAGCACGCGACCAGCCTTTCCAACATCAGCTCCTTTGCCGTCGATTACCCTCCGTTCCACTACCTTGGTTGCCCGCTCGTTTACGACAAATCTAATGCTAGCATGTTTGAGGACCTGATTAACAGAATCAAAAAAAAAATTGAGGGGTGGCACAATGCTACTCTATCCTCGGACAGAAAAATGATCCTCATCAAACATACTTACCTCCGTCCCCATTTATACCCTGGCAGCATGCTCCCCTCCAAGAAAGTTCTATCCTCGCTTGAGAGCATCATCACCAATTTCTTCTGCGGTCACAGTGATGGCCACGCCAGACATCACTGGACCAGTTGGGACTCCATGGCTAGGCCCACTGACGAGGGGGGTCTAGGATTCACCAGACTCTCCCACATTGTTGACGCCTTCTCTATGAAGCTGTGGTGGAAGCTTCTTTCTAGTCAGAACCTATGGGCTAGATTCATGAAGGCCAGGTACTTCAAACATATACACCCATCGCTGGCTATATCCAACAACAGATCCTCCGCTGCTTGGGGGCATATTATCACGGGGCGCTCCAAAGCTGAACCGGTGATAAGGCTTTAACTGGGCAGTGGCGAATCGTCGCCCTTCCTGGAACGTTGGACGGAAGACACCTTGCTCCCCAGCCTCCCGACGGCTCCGGGACACATCAAGATCAAGGATTTATGAGACCAACCAGGGAATGACTGGAATTGGAACCAGATCTGGGATTGGGTTGGGAAAGAGGTGATAGAGTGCATTTGAAACAACGATCTTAAGCTTGGTCCCAAAACCTATGTACTAAGGTGGTCGGTCGAAGCTTCTGGATCCTTCTCGGTCAGCTCGGTGAGAAGAGTGGTTCGGGGTATTGGGGCGCTATCTCCTACCATCGCAGCCTTCTGGCAGACCTACATTCCAAATAAATTGTCCTTCCTTATTTGGAGAGCATTTTGCAAGAAGTTGTCTACTGATGACAATCTAAACTCCATCGGGTTCAGCCTTGCGTCTGCGTGTAATTGCTGCTCGGAGCGTTAGACAGAAACTACTGACCACATCTTCTGTCAAGGGGATTTACCTATCCAGGTCTGGAGGGTCTTCTCTTAACGTTGCGGTCTGCATCTGGGGGGTGGGCGCTTCAACGATCTCCTCGCAGGATGGGCCTCTAGTTCCCACTGTCACCAGACCGTCGCGGTGGCTGATACATGGGTCCTTTGGAAGACGGCGATGTATACTGGTTTCCCTCTCGTTGAATCTATTATTGGAATAAATTACAACTTTTTATACGAAGACCTTGCAACTTCTACAAATGCGAGCTTTGATTCAAAGTACTCGACCAACTTCAATTGTAAAGAGTGTTTTTTCAATCAAGCCTCTGATTACAATTACTCTGAAGCTTCTAGACTGTACTGTACTGGCAAATCGACTAGAGGATTGTAACTGGCTTGGGATTTGAAAAATAAAGCTTAGAACTCTTTGGAATAGAACAGTAGGCTTTAGAGAGAAGAGATGAAAGTTAATTGGTGTCGGAGTGAATTGAAATGATCGAAATCCTTCTCTATTTATAGTTTTTCCAAAGGCTGAACTCTGGCAGAATTCAGGCAGAATTCGGGCAGAACTCTATGAGAAAATCTCGTAAAAATCTGTAATTACAGGGAGACCAGGTTTTCAAACGTTTAAAACACAACGGCCACTAACCGAACTCTGGCCGAACTCGGGCCGAACTCTGCCCGAGTTCTGTCAGGGTTTAGTCAAGGATTTTGCAAATTGATTTTTGGTCTTTTTGAAATTCTTTTAAGCAGTTAGGAGCTTTTTGTAAATAGGGGCTATTTTTTAAAACATGGAATATTTTTGAAAACATTTTAGAGTAGCCTATATGCCAGTATGACTCGGTATACAATGTATTCCTAGACTCAATAAAAGTAAAAATTATATTGCATAAAGGAAATATAGACTCGAGTGGCAAACATAGCTTCGGTCTTGAACAGACCGGATAGCTATTCTCTGGCAGTATCCAAGAGTCCAAAATTTCTTTAAGTAGCCTGTATATCGAGATAGAGTTTGATCAATTATTAAAATCAGGTTTGACTATGACCAATGGGCCAACATCCTCTCGGTCTCCGCTTCTGTCTCTCTTCTGTTCTCTTCCCCTCTCTTCTTTCGCTCTCCTTCCTCACTGTCTCTCTCGTCTTCACTCCTCCTCCTCCTTTAACTTCTTCCCTCTCTCCATTTTTCCTTTAAGTTCTGTTAAACCTGGAAGTAGGTGATTAATGGTTATTTATTTAATTATTTAATTAGTTATTAATATTACCAATACCATAAGACTAATCTATTGGCAATGAATATAGTATTATTACTGATTTAAGTAATTAATGACATATATACATTAGTTTCTAAAATATTTATTTTACTGGGGGCTTGGCCTACAAGTTCAAAAGTTAGTATTAAACCCTAAAATATATGATTAGAGATTTCTATGATATTTTGGAGAAGTTATTAGTCCTAAATAATTTTATATATTTATCTAATATTTTGATTATTAAAATATATTTTTTTGCCTAAAAATCGTATTTGACAAACTCGTAGTTTTGCCTAATTAAAAAATGATTTTTGAGTCTTAAAAAGTATTTTTCCTAAAACTAATTTCTACTAATAAAAATCCAGTTCCCAATATTATAGATATTTTCTAAAATAGTATATATATTTATTTCTACGAATTCCCATGAATATCACCATTGATCGCGACTAATCAATACTTCTATTTTCTGGCAATTTCGGACCCTTACACATCGACTTTGGCCATTGGACAAAATAGGACTTTTTAGAACATCGCATCATGCCAGGTGACACACCAGGCAAGATACCTTGCCATATTTACTGCTTACATTTAGCTATATTTTATTATTCAATTATGGTATATTTACTGCATCTATATTTCCAGTTGATTATTTTTCTTCTTGTATACGGGCCTAGAGTTAAGGGACTACCGTCAATGTAGTGCATTTCATTAACTTTGTCATGATTGTATCACGAGTTGTGTGTGAGTTGTGAGTAACATATAGAGGTCACTTGCACGTTGGCCGATCACCCGTGCGCATACGTTAGAAATAGCTGTCAATAGATGTATGTTAGAAGACATGACAGTCATTAGGTATAAAACAGTGTTGTGGAAACGACACGTGTTGGTGTGTCATGGTTATGACGCATATATAGTATCATTGGGGGGGGGGGAGAGGACAGCTACTGGCAAAGGGGCTATATTTACTTTTACATACATTTGTGGGCCGATAGTGACTCGGATGAGCGCTACTTACTGCCCCGGGCCGATAGTGACTCGGATGAGCGTTACTTACTGCCACTCTTTATTTACTCTGCTAATCCTACAGCCCCTGCGTAGAACGTTGTCCTCAAAGTGCATATCACTTAGACGGTTAGGGAACCAGTTGTGTTATAGTCATGTGGTGTTTACATTTACAGTTATATATGACATATTTTTCCTGTATCTTGTTATATCCCTCGGAGGACCTGGAGATTTCTTCAGGTGTATTTTTGTGATTTTCGCAGGTGCCCTAGCCAAGGCCATTGTTTACAATCTACCTTCGCGATGATAGCTCTTGGATCGCCTTTTTTGCTTCGCTCGACTCTTCCTTCGCTGTTATGTATCTCTCTTTTTAGTTGGTAGTGGATTTGTCTCCGCCTAACCAAATGTATAATGACAATTTCTTATTTGATTCTATGAAAGATATATCTTTATTTGTGGATGAGATCAGTGTCGTGGTTTACTGTATTTTACAGCTTACGTATACATAAGATGGTTCCATATATTGGAGTATACTTCATATGTATGCAGCTGGCATGTCGATGTACTTAGTCCTAAGTATTTTGGGACTGGGGCGTTATAGGGACTGCGTCTCAGACCCCTATCGTTAATGAAGCCTCGAAGATCCCTTCTACCGCTGATGCCAGGCCATCTCTCTCTCATCCCATGCTCAGGAAATACAGAGAAGATCACGACTATCCTATGGCAAGCATGACAAAGGCAAAACTCCGAAAGGAGCAGATGATGGCTCGTTCACCCATGGAAGATGCTGCACCGGTGAGAACTTCTGTCTTCGATAGAATAACCGGTCCATCAGGTATGGCCATATTGGATTCTGAATACTACACATCATCTAATCATGGTAGGAGGAGATCCAAGGCAACACTCGCCCCATACGATCAAAGTGTTATGCCTATGCCGGATCGGAGGCCCGTATTGACAGTAACGCGCGGAGCCGATGGACTATACAAGACCATCCCAGACTTTCTGAAGCCTCGTCTGGCGGAACCCCGTCATCCCTTGAGCACCCACTCGCACTACTCAAGGCCGGGGGTACGTCATCAGCGACTCTCTGATCAAGGCATACTCGGACCTCACACATAGAAATTCAAAAAAAGAATGCTTTCTCCATATCCGTTCGGCTGTGCACAGCGCTCCTGTGTACACGAAGAATGTAGAGGCATGAAGACTTCGTCTGCTCCCTGCGAGCGTAGGACGAGAGAAGAATCTAAGACGCAGTTGGTGTCTAAATCAAGACCCAACTATACTCAGATTACCATCAACTGCTGCTGTTGTGAAGCAGATCCATCACCGCCACAGAGGAGGTCCATCTTTCAAAGGCTGCGACCGAGAACTGAAGATGAAGAAGAAGAGCCCCGCATTGCTTCTTGCAATGTTGGTCAGGACTCTCCGTTCCAGAAGAAGATATCCAAGAAACCCCTTTCCTCGGTTGGCAAGTCTGAATACCGGCCTGGGGGTAGCAAGAAGCCTGTGCCCAAGGAAGGCATATTCCAACACACGCGCTCTAAGGACGGATCATCGTCGCAAGAAGACAGTTCATCGACCGCTGCACCTGTTTGGGGGTAGCCAGCCTGCTACTGTGTATAACAACCCTTCGTTTCTACATAACGAAGAGACATATGACATCGACACTTCTGCCGTCACAAGCAGTCAGAAGATCGGAGGTAGGAACGATGTCGAGTCAAAGGATGATCATAACTTGCAAGTCTTTCCACAAGACGATGAGCACCAACACTCCGAACCAGAAAACGAAAGATCTACCACCCTTTCTACTTACACGCACATAGCATCCGTGCACATGGTGGCTGATGACAATGAAGAATCAAGAGGAAGTACTGATCAACAAAAATGTATTGAGGCTCTCGAAGAAAGTCTTAACGCATTGAACATATCCATGCAGACTTTAGCCTTTGTCGTACTGGAGGTCAAGGACAGATTGGTTCCCACTGCATCCACACATGCGGCTTCGACGGTTCGTGATAGGTTTAGTACCCTGCCCGTCATAAACCAAGTCGCACAGTCGTCGACCACTTCGTCGACCATCAATCCAGCAGTATCCAACGAAATACAGCAAGCACTCGAGGAGTTATACACTCGCCACGATGCCAAAAAAAAGAGAGCCATACTCTGAAAGATGGGCATCTAGCAGCCTTATCCCGTTGAGTGGGACAATGTGGTTTATCCTTCTAAATATAAATCACAGACTATCACCCCTTATGATACTAAGGAGCCGCCCGAACGATACTTGAGGTACTTTGCCTCAGTAACATGACACCTGTCAAAGGACGATGTCCTTTTCACCAACATCTTCGTTAGAGCTCTACCTGGGGTGGCCAATAAATGGTTCTGCAGTTTGCCCGAAAATTGTATTAAATCCTTTGAAGAACAGAAGAACATTTTCCTGGAGCAATTCTACGAAGGAGGGCTGGACATGATGATGTCTACTCTCATGGACGTCGTTCCAAAAGAAAAAGAGCCCGTACGAGCGTACATTGAACGTAGTGGACGCCCTTCATTACTCTCATGGATTCATGCCGCAAGAATATGCTCCCTGCCATCAAACTGTGGCACAGAGCTTCCTGCACCGAGTAGACGCCTTTCATTACTGAAGCAGACGTAGCTCAGAATAAGGCACAGCACGCACAACTCCTGGGTCTAAACTTCTCCTTTATTGAAGATAAAGGAAAGGGAGTAAGAGACGGTAAAGACAAGCAAGCTATGGCCGTCAATATTATAAAGGGTCCAGCGCTGGTGAGCTCCAAGCCAGCCGAAGCGCAGAAGTCGAAGGAAACCTACTCCTTCAAAGACAAAGACACTCTCGAGTTATTCGATATGCTAACCAAGGGCGGCAGGCTGCAGCTTTTACCTCCCAAGCGTCCTGACGAAGTAGGAAAGGTGGATAATCCCAAGTACTGCCATTACCACCAGTACATCTGCCACTCAACATGCGACTGCTACGTGTTGATGAAAAGACAGATTCAACGTCTTATCGATGCGAAAGTCATCTCCCTCGATTACGAGGAAAAGACTGTGACGGCCAACATGGTCACGATACAGTTCGAGAGCTTTCCGATAGCCGATACTCAAAATAGCGTTGTCCCTATCCCAAAGGCAATGATAGAAGTCATCAACCTTCTACCCGCCAGGGACAATGCTCAGGGCCTCATCGTATTCACAACATCGCAAGGTGAAGTGATGTAGGTTCATGCAGATCTCACTCCTGACATGACTGTGCCAGCAGCACGCCCGGCTAAAGAGAGAAAGGTCAGGATATGTAAGCCCCCTGAATTTTCGGGATTATTTTCAAATTTTCTAAATAAATTATTATCGATAATTTATTTTTATTTAATTATTTTTATCATTAAATGCTCTTTACCGTGACTTGGATTTCTAGAGCATCAGGGATGCAAGTCTCTGGAAACTTTCTTCTTGAAGTTTGTAGTCGACGAGATTATCTTCAATTTGATATATCATGTCCCATTTGAACTTGTTACCTTGTGCTCCATTTGCTTTGCGCAACTTTCGGCTCAATTTAGACCAATTTATCGTCTGCCGTAATTCGTGACTTAACTTCCAACTTAATTTTTCGGCCCGACATCGGTCCAATCCAGTCGACCCAATATATGGCCCTGGCCTGTTTTGAGTCTACTATGCACGTGCCACTTGCGTGCCACCAAATTGATCTCCCTTGTGCTCTCATTTCATCCATGATTTTAATTCGTTTAAATTTATTATTTTAATTAAATCTTGGCCCCAAGCTTGTCCAACTTGACCCAACACCCAACCCATATTGGTGTGACCCTACCATGTCTACCTATACACCCTACTGATATTTTCTTATTTTTCCTCTACTCTAAAATCTCTCTCTTTACATACAAATATATATTTCTCTCTCCATTCAAATATATACATAATATATATAATATCTCACTCTCTCTCTCACCTCACATCACACTCTCTACATTATCATACACAACCCCCCTATCACCAGCATACACACAACCCCTCCAATGCTAGCCGACCTCTTTTCTCTCTCTACTTCTCTTTCTTTCTTATTTCTTTCTTTCTCTCTTCCTATATTAATTTCCTCACTCTCTCTCCCTATTATTTCTCCCAACAGGAAGCTTCCCCTCCATTTTGACTGACCCCCTCCTCCTTCTTCTTCTTTACATCATCATACGCCACCACCACTCAATATCATTCTCCTCCACCTTCCTTTCATTCATCACTTAAACCATCCCCATCACCATTCTCACACCATCACCACCGTTAAACCATCACAACTTCACTATTATCCACCGTTCGCCACCCCCGACCGGTCCACCCCCGTTGTCGCTGCGGCCGCGCCACCGCGCCTGGCTGGCGAGCCTTCCCCCGTGGCCAGGTGCGTGCCACCAAACGCAACAGCAGCAAGAACCAGCAAAGTAGCGGCTGCATATGCCGCGTGTGGCGGTGCCACAGCACGCTGCGTGGCCAACCGCGCACCGCCGCGGCCGTTGCCGCCGTCGGCGACCCCCCTAGCCGTGCGCAGCTCAGGTGAACCCCCCTGGGCAGCGCCCTCCTCCTCGGCGTGATACACGGGCGATTCGTGCATTTTGGACGAAATCCCGACGTGACGCATGATTTCAAATTTTAGAAAGTTTGCCTCATCTCAGCAACTTCGTACGTATTTTTTGGGAAATCCGACCGTTGGATCGGCGATTTCTTTGCTCCTCTCAATCTCGGTATATCCATCTTCACTCCTGTCAATTTTCGTCTGTTAATTTTATCGTTTGATACATCAAAACCGGCTACCAAGTTGACCGTTTAAATTATGAAATTTTTGGACAATTTTGCGGAGCCAACTTCGTCGGTTCGTATCTCCTCCATCGCAGCTGTCTGGCGTGCTACTGGTTCCTATGTGTATCTAGTATAACCCTGTTCCTACCCCTTAAGTTTCGTTTTATTGTGAGCACGTTTGATTGGTTGAATTCGACGCCAAAGTTGGCCATCCGAATTCATAATTTCCAAGTTATAAAATTCAATTTTTGAACCCGGGACTCCGAATTCAATTTCTTACACCACCAGTAGACTCGTGGCATCGTTCTAGCATGTTTTCATATAATGTTTGCTTAGTTTGGAGGACGTGGGCCCTAGCACGTATTTTCGGTGCAAAGCGGGCCCCACAGTCTGGGTCAACAGAACTTTTTGACGCCGACTCATCGGGATCCAATTCCGGATATACCGTTGAATTCGTATCGTCATTCTGGACTCGTTGAAATATAATTTGCTAGGTTTTAGTGGACATTGGTTCCGGCACGCATTTTGGTGCAAATCGGATACCAATATCCGGGTCAACGGATCATTTTGAGATCGGCTCGTTGGAATCCAATTCTGGACATACCGTTGAGTTTGTATCGTTATTCTGGACTCGTTAACATATAATTTGCTTGGTTTTGAGGACATTGGCTCCGACATGCTTTTCCGTACAAATCAGAATTTCAATGTCTTGGTAAACGGACCAATTTGAGATCGGGTCAACGAAATCCAATTCTGGATATACCGTTGGGTTCGTATCGTCATTCTGGATTCATGGACATATAATTTGTTAGATTTAGTGCACTTTTATTTTGACACATTTTTCGGTGCAAAGCGGATCCGACACGGGCACCGTTTTGACTCGAAAGTACCTTTTTGCCCCTGTGTCCAAATTGGACTTATAGACAGCCTATTCTAGCTATTTCGACCATTCTGGACACGTTGGTAATGGTTGTTTCACCGTCTGACAACATCTGTAGGTTTTCACCCTATTATTATAATCTTTCTCCTTTTGTGGTATTTTGAGATCCATCGATTCCAGTGATTTCATAACCACTGAAATTGAATGTGTTGACCCTGTAGATGTTTATAGAGACTAGCTTTGACCCTGTTTGACCATGGTTGACTGTTTTGACTGAACATCGAAGTAGAGTCAACATTGACCTAGGTTAGACTAGTTTTGACCTTGGTTGACCACAGTTGACTATTTTGACCAAAAGTCAACCGAAAGTCAACCGCAGCCTAAAATTGACTAGAACTGGACCAGAGTTGACCAGTTGACCCAAAGTCAACTATTAGTCAACGTTAGTCAAGTTTGACCTAGAGTTGACCTAGGGTTGACCGGAGTTGACCAGTTGACCAAAAGTCAACTATAAGTCAACCATTGACTTAGATTGACCTAGTTTGACTTGCTTTGACGTGCCTTGACCTAGTTTGACTTAGTATGACTTGATTTTACTTTCAAACCCTTATATTGATATAGTATTCCACCTATAGGTCCTTGAGGCACTGTTCTTGGACACAGTTGACATATTCAACCAGATCGCAGGCGAGTACATTCTCTGATAATATTTCTGTTTTATGATATCGTCTATGTTTCTTGTATATAGTGTAGATATTCTTGTTCTCTTGACACATAGTTAACACGGATTGGTATTCGTCTGGATCTTGTCATGAGATGTTATTCCTGATATTCTTTTTTATATATTGTGCAAGTCTTTCTTGTTCCTTGTGCATTGTATAGACACGATTCCTGCGAAGGCTAGCTACCCTCTCAGAGAATCGCACGTCATGATGTGTCATGGTTGGATCCACTATACTAGTCGGGGGACCGGGAGTATTAGTGTAGATATGTGGTCAAGCCTATTGTGTGCCTATTGTTCATAGATTGATTGTGAGTGTTGATCATACACCCTACGTATGGTTAGCCAGGCCTGTTACTATTGTGTAATATCCCAAGCCGGCCACATATTGTAGCTAGTACTCACACACCTAGATAGGTGATTCTTGATTCTTGTACATGTCATGATCAGTTTTACTTGCCTTGTTCTAGCTCTAGATTTACAGCTTACCTTGCCATGGTACTCACATGTACATTTCATGATTTCTTGTATATTCTTTCTATTTATTGCTATATTTTCAATATCGTCTAACTAGAACTGTTATTTGAGACTTGTGCTCGTTCCATCCTGACTGGATATGTTGACAAAATTTTAGGAGTAGTTGTGCCCCTCAGTATTGGACTACAGGATGTTGCTAGCTGGGGTGGTTCTCGGTATTCTTCACCGTGAGTTGTCTATAGTTCTAGGTCTGGTAGTTATTTCGTTTGTTATTGTTTTTCTCTTTTTATTCTTGTCTCATATGATCCTTGTAGATTCCAGTTGTTCTAGTAATATTGCGATTATTTCTTGTCTAATCTTCCTTAGTTTTCATGATGTGACATGAGTACATTTCTAGTTATGGATCTTTAGATGTTGTAGTTAGTATCGGGTACTTGACAGCGCTCTACCGCCGATACTGCGGCGTAGGCTGGGCGTGGCCTACATATTCGTACCCGTATATTCGGGTGCGGGTCGTGACAGGATATGTCGCATGGTCTCCTTTTCGATAAAAGACACCAGGGTGACCACTCGTTCGGCTCTCCAGTGAGAGGCAAACCAGGCTCCTGAAGTAGAGATGCCTCCACCGGCGACACATTCTACTCCCAATACAGCACAGCCCGGACCTTCTCAACCGCCTATTTTAGATAAGCAGAAACAGAAGGAGGTCCGCTACGATAAGCCTCTACGAAAGGACTCGGCAGTAGGTCCGATTAAGCCCTACAACTTCGATATACTGGCGCAGTTGGCTAACACGCTGTCTCGGTTATCACTCTTCGAGCTTCTCCAGATCTCCAAAGCAACTCGGGATGCCCTCAGCGAGGCACTACAGAATGCAGAGGCTTACCTCGCATAGGTGAAGCATCCCAAGAAAGACCCTGCGGCATGTCCTAATTGCCATAGCGTGGTCAAGGTTATTCCTAACATCACCTTCACGCAGCACGATATGCTGCTAAAGAACAACCGGCACAATCGACCCCTGTACTACATATAATATATGGGTGCAATCAAGGTCGATCGCATTCACATCGACCCGGGCTCATCGCTCAGCATCATTCCTCGAAGTCTGCTCCAAGCTCTAGGGATCCTGATGTACCATCTTATGGCATCGAACACTACCTTCAGCGGCTTCAACGTAGGGATGAATGAGCCTCTGGGCAAGATCCGATTGAAGTGCCAAATAGGTGATCTTCATACTGAGGTTACCTGTTACGTCATCGATGCGGACATAAACTACAACATATTGCTTGGGCGGCCATGGATCCATGAGTACATGATCGTCCCCTCCACCCTTCACCAGTGTATGAAGTACGTAGCCGGTGACGCGACCGTCAAGGCGGAGTTTGCTGATATCGACCCATTTCAAGGTCTTGAAGCATTCTGTACGGATGCTGATCTGTACAAACCACTCCCCTGGAACGACGAGTCCAACGATGCCGATGAAGAAGCAGAAGATGCAACTGTCACGGAAGGACCCATGAGGCTCGACTGAATGGAAAGCCACCTAAGACTCCAGCCCCCTGGTCATCAAACTCCGGGGAAAGGCTCCAGCACAGCCGCCTCCGACGGCATCAAGCCAGGAGCCCCTGCAAATAAAGCTCTCCCAAAATGCCCCGACACCCGCAGGATACTTTGGCTGCACCACCCACGGTGATCAAGATGAAGCAAAAATCTCCTCTACCTCTTTCTGTAGCAGCCCTTGCCCAGAAGAAATTACAAGATGATGTCTGTGCCAATACCGAGGCACATTCTTTAGATGATGTAATCCTTCGGGATAAAATTTTGCATTTTATTAATAGAAAGTTGTCTTCGAATTACTCCAGTGCGCATTGGAACACTAAGTACTTCTTAGATATTGCTCTATGTACTCTACAAACGCAAGTGACAACCGCCAACCTTGTAAACCGAGTTGTCCCCTACAAAGACTCCTACTTCCTAGTCTCGCCAAGGAACCAAGAGGAGCAACCTATCATCTTTGGTCGATTGGAACATCCGCAGCGGCCAGCCCCTGGAGAATCGGAACCCGACGACGGCAAGATGCAGCTCTACCGCTATGCTACTTAAGCCAAATATCTTATCCAGAAGATGGGATACGACCTGAACATCAATAAAGGGCTGAACTACGACAAATATCGGCGACTTCCCTTACGCGTTCGTACTCCAAAGGGGAAGCCTCAGAACTACTACCAACGTACTCGTCGGGGGTTGGAGTATATTACTCCTACGACCACTTCGAAGAGTTCAGAATCGTAGGCTCCACTACACTCGTATTCTTTCGACTATTCAACTTGGGAATCTGATACCAGTATAGGTCGGGACCTCTAGAAGGTACTATTCGTCAACATGGTTTCCACAGACGATCTTCCAAAGGAAGAAGACTAGGCACTCGATTTCTTTGAAGAGGTGCCCTGGGCTCAACGCCTTGTCTCTCAATGGGAATGGCGTTTCGAACAGCAAAATCCTTCCACAGAGGAGGAAGTCGTCCAGATTGACTTAGGGGATGAAACTTCCCCTAAACCCATCTTTGTCAGCAAAAGCCTGACAGGAGACGACAAACATTCTCTTGTACAGCTGGTCCGGGAGTATATAGACGTCTTTTCCTAGAGCTATGAGGATATGCCGGGTTTGGACCCACAAGTCGCCGTGCACCGGCTCAACATTCTACCTGATGCCAAACCTATCAAACAACAGCATCGTCGCTTCCATCCCAATATTATGGACGCCATCGAATAAGAAGTCAATAAACTCCTTGAGAGTGGCTTCATCCGTGAAGAACAAAACCCTGACTGGGTGGCCAATATCTTGTCGGTTACCAAGAAGAACAGGAAAATTAGAGTCTGCATAGACTTTCGGGATCTCAACTCGGCATATCCAAAAGACGAATTTCCTCTCCCAATCACAGATGTGATGATTGACAACACTTGTGGGTTCGAGCGTATGTCCTTCATCGATGTCTTCTCTGGCAACAACCAAATGAAGATATTCCCCGAAGACGAAAAGCATACTTCGTTTTGGACTCCAAAAGTGATATACTGTTATACATTTATGCCCTTCGGATTGAAGAATGCGGGCGCAACCTACCAGCGGGCTATGAGTACTATATTCTAAAAACATTTTCGGAAGACGGTGGAGTGTTATGTCGATGACATTGCCGTCAAAAGCAAAGCCAAGTCCAGCCACTTGGACGACTTACGAATAGTGCTCGACATAATACGGGTGCACCAACTAAAGATGAATCCGGCCAAGTCCTTCCTAGGCATCTCCAGTGGCAAGTTCTTAGGCTTCATCGTCACGGCAAAGGGAATCCATATTTACCCAAAGAAGACAAAGGCAATCCTGGATATGGCTCCCACGAAGAATCTTACGGAACTTCGAGGCCTGCAAGGACGTCTGGCATACATCAGAAGATTCATAGCAAACCTCTCTGGTCGATGCCAGCCTTTCACCAAACTGATGAAAAAGGGGGTCTCCTTTGTATGGACTGAAGAGTGCCAGCAATCATTCGACGACATCAAGAAGTACCTGTAATGCCCCTGTCCTAAAATACTTAGGACTAAGTACGTTGCCATGCCAGCTGTATACATATGAAGTATACTCTAATATATGGAACCATCGTATGAATACATATGCTGTAAAATGCAGTAAACCACGATACTAATCTCATCCATGATTAAGAAGTAGAGGCTTTACAATAAACTCATGAACTACCATTTATAAATCGTTGGGCAGAGACAAATCCACTTCCAACTAAAAAGAGAAGAATATATAACAATGAATTTGTCGAGCGACGCGAAGGCGATCCAAGTGCAATCACCTCGGAGGAAAAGAGTGAAGCATGGCCTTGGCTAGAGCACCTTTGGAAATCACAAAGCACACACCTGGAGAATTCACTGGGTCCTCAGAGGGACGTAACAAGATACAATAAACAATATGCCATAAAAATACTGAATATAAAATATGCCATAAATAAAAGTAAGTGACATGACCTCAATAAGGTAACCTAACTGTACTAAGGTGAACATGTAGTTGAGAAACAATCCTTTCGACGCATAAGCCCTGGCTGTAAATGGGATCGGCATAGTCCCCATATAGGATACCAGGGGACTACGTCGTAACGTCCGAAGTTAGTTAGAGGGCATCATGTGCAAGGGGGTACATCCATAACGCTCTGGAAAATGTAAGAGGGCACCTAGAGCATACGTCTCCGAAGGAGCGCAGAGGTAATCAGGGAAGTGCAAAGAAGCCCATACGTCAGGTATTGCTCTCCCACCCAATGTACCTATCAAGTTGCATCTGCGATCATGTACCTCTACTAACTGATATGTCTCCTAATATGCCTCTATCAGCAGTTACACCTAACACATGTGCACGGGTGATCAGCCAACATGCAAGGACCTCTACATGCTACTCATCTCACACATACTTATGGTACAACTGTGATGAGGTATATGCGATACACTACAAACGGTAGTCCCTTAACTTTATGTCCATATGCATCCAAAGGATAATAAATAAAGTAAGCTAATATCACTGAGTAGGCAGTAAATCGGGAACTGTAATAATGGTACAGCTAGAAGAACTAGAAATAAATAAACAGTGATATACAATAAATAAAATACAGACTAAATATAAACAGTAAATTATGACAATGTATCTTGCCTGGTGTGACGCCGGGTGTGGTGCGATGATCCGACAAGCCTGTTTTGTCCAATAATCGGGGTCAGTATGCAAGGGTCCGGATTTCACGAGGAATAGAAAAATATGATCAGTCACGATCAAGGGTGGTGAATAAATAAAGAATTTGTGACACGAAAAATTATTTGTACTAATTTTTAAAATTACTTTAAAAATATTTTGTTAGTCAAAATAGTTTACATTAATATTTGAAAATAAATCTTTTTTAAGCTTTGGTCAAAAAATATAGTTTTGGTAGAAACTATACTTCTACTATACTTCTACTATACTTCTACTATATATATATATATATATATATATATATATATATATATATATATATATATATATTTATATATATATATATTACCATGGTAATATATATATATATATATATATATATATATAAAATATATATATATATATATATATATATTACCATGATAATAAATATAGCTAATGGTAATACATAAAACCAGAATACTTAAATCTACAGATGATAATAGATGCTGAACACTAATGATAATTTATGTGCTAATACCTTTGATAGTGTACACAAACAAAATAAAAGAAACAAAAGGATCAACCAGGAATGGTAATAATATAAATATAATTATAAAATACTAAAAAGTAATAATACAAAATAAGAGAATAGAGTTTCTTTCTCTCTGAGCACATGTGTACAGCTATCCTTATAATGAAAGGCCACAACATATACTCTCCTTATAATAGAAGGCTGTGACCTTGAGAGAGAGACGAAGTTTATTATTGTAGAGGAAAAAAAAACTCAGAGGGAAAAGGGAAAGAGAGGAGCGGAAGGGACCACTTACCAGAGGTCGGGGGCTCGAAAGAGGTCGCATGGCGGCGAGTCGGGCGGCTCATCCACCAGCGAAGGAAGGCAGCTGAGCACCAAACCAGGGCGGTGGCCCGGCGCGGGGCGGTCATGCCTTGGCGACACGCATGGCGGTCCATGCGGCTCACCGTCGGCCACTTGCACGGAGGCGCGTTGTACCGGCGCAGATGGGCCCAGATAGAGTTGGAGAAAATGTCGGCCACTTGCGGCAACGAGGACGCACGGAGGAGCTGCCGACGGGGGCATGGCCACGGGTCTCGACGGAGCTCAGTCGTTGTCCAGGCAATGGGTCTACGGATCTGATCTAGCGGCGGAGGCAGGTGAGGGTTCTGTCCCCTTCTTCCTTTCTCAGGTGTGGGTGATGTGTTGAATTTGAGGTTCGGGTCGGCCAGCCGGTGGCCGGAGGTCTTGGTGGTGGAGGCTGGCTACAGTAGGGAAGGTCGATTTGGTGGGGATGTCGTGTGGTTGACGCGGGGGTGATGATGATGGTGATGACGACGAAGATGGTGGTTTCCTTGTGATGGCGGGATTGGGTGGTGAAGAACCGAGAGGTCGGATTAGGATGGCCACGGTAATGGGGGTGGCCTACGAGGGGATGACTGGGTGGCCATGACGGATTATGGCTGGATGGTCGGAGACAGTCAGGATGATGATTGTCACTCCCCAATCCCGCAGAGTCCTTTTATCCTCGATTTGGACTCTTTGAGACCGATCGTCCTCGCTATGGCGTGATGGCGTGCAAGCCTAAGTTGCGCTTGTACAAGGCCAAGACCTGAAGCAAGACAAGATAGTCAAGATTGATAATATACAGCGAAACATATTACAGATAATTAAAGTAGCAGTGGACATTTCCGAATACATGCATTGAACACAATGGTAACAAGAACAATTCTCTTTATTGATTTTATTTAAACAGATTACAAGCCCTCGATTCTCTCTTATACAATGTTACATTCTCTCAGAACATTACATATTACAATGATCCCATTCCCATACATTATATCCCTTTATATACAAAACCAACTCTTGCAATAGATGTCATCTCTTGGCATCTCTTCTGATTTCTGGCTTCTGAGAATGAGGCACGGGCTATCGCTTCGGACTATCCTTCTCGATGCATATTGCACCGGCATGCAGACTAATGGTGGGTCAGTATATCAGCATACTGGTGAATTGTGAACAAAGACTACATTCTTCTGAAATGATCACTGTTCATTTAGTAAAAAAATATTTTCTTGTGATGTGATCTTGCTACTTTTACCTATGTTCATTCCATGCATACAAAGTCAGTTTACATCTCTTTTTGAAAATATCTTTGAAAAGCCACAGTTCATTTTTTTTCTTTTCATGTAGAGCATACAAGGGACTATTCATTTCTGTGGAGTGCGCAACATGTTTCATGAGCATATACATTTCTTTGTTCAAGCAACTCTTAGGGACAATTATAAGCACGATATTATATCTTTTTTGTAAAGGGGACATAGCATTTCATTGCATAGATAAATCTCTGCAAGCAATTCAGGTCAAAGATTTAAGCAGTACATATGTATCACTTTTAAGTGATTCTTACCATAGCCGACCGTCCATCCCTGCACAAGACAAGGATTAGCATAAACATGATAAAACCAACATTGTTCTATATTCGTCTCTGGATTGTTAGCTCTTAACGAAATCTTTTACCGACTCATGCAATTCGATTGGCAGCTGTGATGCAAGAATCAACTCTTCACTAATATATACGTAGACCAGTAGTTGTGATGCTCTGGGTCACCTTGTACTGATAACGCACATACTAGAAACTGTGTGCATGGTTCAGCTCTTCACCAACCGACACTTATCTATGTGATGGTCCATGGGAAACCCATAATTTAGTCGCTGTGACTCTTGGGTTCAGCTCGTCACTAGTGGACACTCTATCCACCCCTTGGTCTCTTTACTGCAGGGTGTTACTCTATCCCCCTAGGCCGAACGGCTCCGGTACCCCAGAACCGGTCGTGAGGATCTATACTTGTGCACAAGTTGTCAAAGACCAATGCAAATACAGCTATCAGATAAAACTATCATGCATCAATCGAGCAACTTGTATACATTTTCATCTTCTTCTGTTTCATATATCGAGCCAATAGCTCTACTTTTTACTCTATATGGACAAGTCCTATCATCTCTTTTAACAGCACAATGTGCCTTCTCTGTACATCTCTTTCTGTATAGCAACAATCAGGGGACAATAAACAATCTCTGTTTAAGCAAGCACGATAACAACAAGCATGAACTCTACTCTTGATAATCATACTCTATTCAGGGACATGTAAACATTCTCATTTCTTTTCTTATTAAGCATAGCAACAGTTCATTTATTCGAGACACATCTCTAATCTAGCACAGCATCAACTCATTGATTTAACATGGCAACATTTTATCGATCAAGGCAACATTCATTTCTTAACAAGGCATCATGTCGTTTCTTATTAGCATGCAACAATTCTTCTTCTTAGCATACAGGTTAACTCTTTCCTTGTTCTTAGAGTAGCAACATGTGAAATCTCTTACAAGCATACTCAATGATTACCATCTTGTTATTAGCAACAATATTCATTAAAAACTCCGATTCTTATTAGGCGCAAGCGAATCATAAAATGAGTCTTTGTCCACTCATCCAGATCAATCGTCTTTTGTTGCAGAGCCAGCAATCCGATCTTTCTGTTTATCTAGTACCTTCGCGGAGTAGGACACTACAATGATGGTGTTGATAGTAGCGGTGGGGGTGGCGTTACTAGGCTGGGTTACGGGTGGAGGTGACGGTGATCACAATGTGGTGTCAGGTACATGTCCTGTGAGACACAGGAAGGTGTCGAGTCCGGGTTGTCGGACAGAAACTTGTAATTGTAAGGAAAGAAAATAGTGGATGAGAAGACATGGACACGATGTACATCACGTTTTGGGTGGAGAAATTTGGATGGTGGAATTTATTTGGGTTCTATGGGAAGGAGCCAAGAGGAGTTCTCCTTATATATGAGGTGATGCTCCTAGATAGATATGGACAACAATGAATTTAAATTCCCATGGATAATTCCATCATTTTATTTAAATTAATTTAAACCCGATTCGATATAATCTAATACCAACATAGATAATCTCGTCTTTAAAATCTATCAAATCTTTTTCAAATTATCATAATTAATTATATAAATAAATCTAAATATCATTTCCATATAATAAAATATAATATTAATTAATTTTGAAAATCGAGATAAATCTTCAAATATTTGAAATATCATTTTTGTAATAAAAATATTTATAACTTATTTCCTAAAAGCCAAGGTGGACAAGGAATAATTTTCATGTCTCTCGCACACCAATAATATATTTACATAAAAATAATAGTTTTCTAAAGTACTACTTATTTTTGTACCATAAGAAAAATTAGCCTTTTTTATGATGAAAACGAAGTGATGCATTTTCCACTTTAAGCAACATAAAATAGCTATCATATATCATCTTGAAAACCTTATTTCTCCTATGTAAAAATTTATAAATAAAAATGTTTTTAAAAAATATGTACCTCGCATATATTCGCACTCGACGAGCAAATACGAAAAATATAAATTCGCGCACGACGTACAAATACGAGAACGCGACTTGCTTGCGACGTATAAATACGAAGTACAAGTAAATACCATTATACCAATTTGTAGAAAAATCGTAGTAGAAATTTAGGGGTTCACAGTACCTCACCAGTCCCCCGGTTCTGGTAGCTCCAGTAATATGAAGACCTTTTCTACTCTACGTCCGAGCCATGGATCACTCTCTCGGGGCATTACTGGCCCAAAAGTACGATGAAGGACACGAGCAAGTCTTCTATTATATCAGGAAAACCATGATTGGAGCCGAGCACCGGTACAATCCTGTCGATAAGGAGTGTCTTGCTTTACTCTTCGACATTCAGAAAATATGTCACTACGTGACAGGACAGACGATCCACGTCGTCTCCCGAATCAACCCCCTAAGGGTCCTCATGACCAAGCCAGGGGCTTTGAACTCGAGGTTAGCCCCCTGGGCCATACTCTTAACTCCTTATGATATGGTGTTCGTACCTCAGAAGGCAGTTAAAGGCCAAGCGTTGGCCGATTTTCTAGCGGCATACCCTGTGCCAGAGAGTCAAAGCTCTATGACGACATTCTCGATGAAGTCTTAGAATCTAATGCTATCTTAGACGACCCTATATGGCAACTGTTCTTTAATGTTGCTTTAAGGACATGACCCAAGGGTGAGATTGTAGTGGGAGTGGGGGTTGTCCTCATTACCCCAGACAGCCTGATCATCCATCGCGCCTACTCCCTCGTTGAGTCATGTACCAACAACATTGCTGAGTACAACCCCCTCATCATCGGGCTACAACTCACTAAACAATTGGGGGTTGACTAAATCGAAGCCTATGGGGACTCAAAGCTGATCATTAGCCGAGTTCAAGGGCAATATGAGGTCCGTCATAAGGACCTAATCCCCTACCATTAGGCGGCCATCGACATCATCTCCACGTTCACAGGTTTCATTATAGAACATGTGCCACGTTTACAAAATTTGGAGGTCGACGCCCTCGCCGGTCTCGTCGCCTCTCTTGCAGCTCCTGGAAGATTCCAATACACCGTTACGGTGATGGTGCGAGAATTCGTCTATCCGAAGAATATTCTGCACACATGCCAAAGTTACTCAGTCCAAGCAGAGGCTAATGTAGACATACGGGACTGGCGTTTCCCGTTCATCGATTACGCGGTCTACAAGATTTTACCCGAAGACCCGAAGGAGGCGACTTCCGTCAGAAGACGTTTCCTCCGATTCTTCTATAACACAGCTAACAAAATGTTCTACCGTCGTTCTTACGATAGACTCCTCCTCCGGTGCCTATCCCAGACAGAGGCACAGGAAGCGCTCTGAGAGGCACATGATGGGACCTGTGGCGCTCATCAACCCGAGCCCAACTTGCAAGATCGACTAGACCGCATGGGCTATTACTAGCCCACTATGAAGGCGGATGTCGTAGAATATACGAAGAAGAGCCGGGCATGTTAGTTGCATGCAAACTTCATTCACCGACCTTCGGAGCATCTACACCCTACTGTGGCCTCCTGGCCATTTGAAGCATGGGGAATGGATATCGTTGGGCCAATCATCATGCCTTCCTCCAAAGGACATCGGTTTATCCATGCCATCACGGATAACTTCTTGAAGTAGGCAGAAGCCGTATCATTGGCAGAAGTAAAAGCCCCGAACATGTTTAGCTTCATCAAGCACCACGTCATCTACCGGTTCGGGGTCCCCGGAAGAATTGTCCATGACAATGGCCCCCAGTTCGTAAGCCATGCCTTCCAGCGGTTCTGTAACAAGAACCGAATACGGAATGTTGCATCAATGGCCTATAACTCGGCGGCTAATGGGTTGGCTGAAGCATTCAACAAAACTATCGTCAAACTACTTAAGAAAGTCGTATCGTCTAATAAATACGACTGGAACGAGAAGTTGGACGAATGTCTATGGGCATACCGTACGACCGTGCGGACACCAACGAGCAACACACCATTCACCCTGGTCTACGAAAGTGAAGCGGTGCTCCTCCTGGAGATTCAAATTTCGTCCTTATGGGTAGCTATCACCAATCAGTTGACTGACGAAGATAACCAGTACAGATGGTTACAAGAGTTGGAAGCGTTGGATGAAAAATGCTTGCTAGCACAATGAAGAATCGAGCTTTACCAAGTTCGTATTTCTGGGGCCTTCAACAAAAGAGTCCGGGAAAGGTCATACCAAGTGGGCGACCTCGTCTTAGCAGTGCACAGACCGATAGTGATGACTCATAAGACGGCTGAAAAGTTCGAACCCAAGTGGAAAGGACCATTCGTCATAGAAACGGTATACTCCAACAGTGCTTATCGACTAGCCAAACCCAATGAGGACTTGCTAATGATGTCCATCAACGGCAAGTTCCTAAAGAAGTATTATGCCTGAAGATGAAACTGGCATAGGCTCTCGCATCCTCTACGAGTGCCTATGGGTTCTGGTAAGGGGATTCCCTTCTTCTATATCTTCCCTCCAGTAGATGAAAC
The DNA here is from genome assembly GCA_029216955.1 of Iris pallida. Classification (NCBI taxonomy): domain Eukaryota; kingdom Viridiplantae; phylum Streptophyta; class Magnoliopsida; order Asparagales; family Iridaceae; genus Iris; species Iris pallida. The sequence continues at coordinate 9,073,114 of JANAVB010037818.1, read as the reverse complement.
ACTTCACGTCCATATTACCTCTGGATTGCTCTTCTACAGCCCGACGATGCGGCTACCACGTCCATATTACCTCTGAGTAGTCGTTCTCTCCGTATTGATTCTATGATTATTATGGCTGTCTAGAAAACGGTTCACGTTCATACTACCTCTGAATTGTTGTTCTACATTCCAGCGAAGATTAGGCCTACCATGTTCATATTACCTCCGGTTAGGTGTGTCTTCTATAATGACCCCTCCTTATGTCGAAAAAAGAGGGAACAGAAGAGTTCCTATATAGAAAAAGAATCTGAAACATCACCAAGCACGTACGCTCATGCCACATGTTCATGTTTCTGTTCAAAGTATCCCGAGCTTGATTCAAGTTCGGAACACTTTGAAGGGGGTCTTGTGGAAGCATAAAAAATCTTACCTGATAACATTCCTCTACCACATTACAGATGATACAAAGGCGCAAACCGAGTATTAAAAAGACAACAAAAGATACGAAAAGAAGTTCTATTATTATTATATCTACAAAGATCTAGTACAGATTCATCAAGGCTATATGTAAAAGACTAATCCTACTTGTTCTACAAAGGATCGATTACAGATTCAGCAAAGCCTAGAGGAATCTACAAGGGTTTAGTCTTCGTCAAAGCACAGTCCCCCATCTTCTTGGTACGTATACTGGAAGATTGATCCCTATTGAAGCGTATACTGACTTTCTTGTGGGTGCAATCCTCCAAAAGTGCATTAGCTGCTCGACTGAAGCGTGCAACTTCCTGAAGCAGCGATTGGCCCGGGTTTCCAGAAGGCGCAGAAGGTCTCAAAAGCCCAAAATGAGTAGGGCATTGCACAACCTGTGGCTCTTCGGGCTGGCCATCCACCCAAAAGCTAGGTCGTCCGGACCTCAAAGACCTTCAAGGTGTCGCCCAGGTTCGAACTCCTCATGAGAAGTGTTCCAGCACGTTCCAAGGCTCATCAACAGTTCTTCTATGACGGCATAGCCCCTTTGAACGAAGGAATCCTCAACCAAAATCTAACTTAGGCAAGGCTAACCGCCGCTCAAAGCTAAGTCTAGATCCAACATGACGGTGAAGGACAAAAAGAAGAAGAAGACATGACTCTTCAGAAGAAACTCACCTCTATATAAGGTGGGAGTGGTCCAAAACATAGGCCATATGGCCGACGGTAAAAATTTCCACATTAAGGGGATGAACCTAGGACTCAGCACGATGAAACTAATTAAATAAAGTTCTTCGACTAAGTCCTAGACTATTCTAGAATCCCTTGAAATTCTCCAACTAACGGTGGCAATTAAGAGGGAGTCGTTCATTAAGGATCATTCATTGCTCTTTAAAAGAAGACTTCAAAGCTAATGTCTTCAATCTAGAGGCGCAGCTACATTCCTGCGCCAACCTTAGGCGCATCCTGGTAATATTTTCACATCATCTCAACTCCAACGGCGGAGCACTCTACTCCGACCCAGAAGTTTAACTACCTTTCGTTAGAGACTTAGGAGACACCGTTTGCCTCCAGCACTAGCCCAACTGCTACTCTAAAGCACAGTAAAATGGTCTATCTGAAGGCGCAGCCTACTCGTCGCCCTAAAGCACAGTGACTTCATCTGAAACACAGCCTGCTCATTGCCCTTAAAAGCACAGAGGCCCCATTGTCTTAGAAACATAGTCCACTTGTCGTCCTGAAGCACAGAGGTTCAGTCGTCTCCAGAAGCATAGTCTACTCGTCGCCCCAGAAACACAGCCAGCCTTGCCTGAAGCACAGACGACATGGTCCCACCCAATCGGTTTGCTTAAACCGCCTCTCACAAAGATAGGATTGAGATTGATCAAGTTGATAAATGAAGATTGATTTAAATCTCGGACGAGGATTACACAGAATCCAAATCTGAGATGAAATCCCAAGATTTGCTCGACTATATTCGAATAAGCATATCAGCATGCGTCACGTGTCACCTCCTTCGATTATTTTGATAACCACCAGAGATCTCGTTTGAGGAGAATCTCAGCACCCACCACGTGTCAGCGCCACAGAAGCCCACACTGTACAAGGACGACAGATTCCTTCATATCCTAAAATCCTAATGTACATCGCATATGTACCCCTTTTCTTATAAATATGAGAGGTTTCCCCCAACAACAGGATTGACAAGGAGAAGAAGATCCACAGAATTATCAAAATCATCAACTTCGGCATCCTCCGGATCGGCAACCCTAAAGTTCCATCGAAGGCAACATAAGGTCAGAGCAAGTCTCATATCATCATCAGATCGTCAACGGAGTAAAGGAGCCGCTGCAGTGCTCGATCTCCACCTCACACTTTCCCAGAAACTTTTGTACTTAGATTTCTTCGCATAAGAATCGATTGTACTCATTTTTATGTTCATATCATGTCGAACAACCATAACCATTCACATTAAGTAGGAAAGAAAGATTGATAATATACAACTAGATAGCGGGTTTACAATTTTTTGACGGCTATGTTTTGAATCTGTCTAAATGCATACAATAAACTCAAACTTACGGGAATGAAGAGTCACGACTACCATGTAGTCATTGAAAGGTTACTACCTATTGCTCATATAGAGATGTTGTCTCCTATTATATGGATTCTGTGGGTGAGCTATCTATATTCTTCAGAGATATTTATTCAAGCAAGTTGATGGTACAACGTATGGTTGAACTTCAGGAGAAAATTGTTTTGACAATTTGCAAATTAGCAAAAGTCTCCCCTTATGGCTTTTTGACAGTATAGAGCATCTGTCAATTCATCTACCATATAAAATACGTATTGGTAGACATATTCAGTTTATATGGATGTATCCATTTGAAAGGTAAATATAGGCTTCAATTTTTTTTACAAATTATGTAGATGTTGTGACCTAAATGTTTTTTTTGATAATGTGTCTTTCTAGGTACCTATATCATCTTAAGAATAAGGTCGATAACAAGGCTCATTTAGATGCTTCGATATACGGAGCATATATTATCGAGGTCTCAACCTTCTACTCAATTTATTTTGATACTTATTTCCAGAAAAACTAAAATAAGGTTCCAAGGAAGGACGAAGCCATTGTGGATGCTTGATACAATGGAGGCTTGTTGATATTCAATTGAAGGGCAAGTCTATTGGCGCTAGCAAGAAATGATGGTTGGAAGACGATGGTTGGAAGCACCTCATTGTTACGTGCTATTAAATTATGGAATACAATAAGTGAGAGATTTGGAGATCAAGATGATGATTAGGGTATCTATATAAGGTACCTAGAGATGGGGTTTAATTTTATGGCTCAGTCTTCATAGCAGTTTTGGATATACTTCTATTCCATAGTTTTTTTGGAATACTTTTATTTCTTAGTTACTTAGTCTATGATACATATTACTTTTGATGATTAAATTTTTTGCACAACTTTCATAACTTTCTTGGATATACTTCTATTTATTAGCTATTTTTGTAACTATTTTTGTTTTTTATTTATTAGTTGTCTATTATACCTACTATTATATATACAGATATAATATATGGCTGGCCGTCGTGGTCATGATCGTAGTCATTGTAGAAGCATAAAAAATATTAAAAGAGGCGCATAGGTTTCATGCACCTAAAAAATATATATATATATACATGATCCAGAGTTAAAGCAGTTTCTGAAGCAATATGAGCTTTTGAGACGCATACTCGTACATGTATTGTTCAGACTACGAAGAAGATGCCAGTGATTATGTCACCTTTATCATTACACTTTATCAGCTATAAAAAGAGCAGTTGTATGCGACTACTTCCAGAACAATATTTACAATATGTAGTTGAAAAGCTATGCGTTCAAAATGTTGACTAACACATAGTTATTCAAAGAAAATCTATTACTTGCAGTAAGCAACCAAATGTTATGCATCTAACAATATTTGACGTATAGCTGATCTAAAGTAAACAGATTGTGTGCTGACATGATAGTGTTTCGTGCAACATGCCTCAAAATATGTGACAAGCTATATGTGATTATCGAGCATATTCACTCTCCACTAACCCCTAAGGCTCATGTGCCTACCCAGTTTCATGCGTCTCTGAGGCAGAAGACATTGTATTTTTTGGACATAGGCATATGGCTATCCCAGTAAAGAAAAGCTAAAAATAGAGGATAGTTTCATCCTCACACAACACATAGGCACATAGAGAGACTATGTATGTTGCTTCTTTGCTAAGAATTTTCAGAGGGAGAGAGCTTTCAGTGATAAAGTTTCCCTTGCTATCGAGAGTTCATCAACCACCAAGCTTTATTAACTTCTACATCAGATGGTCAACGAAGTAAAGAAGTCGAAGTAGGCTTAATCTCCATTGCCACAATCTCCAGATTCTATTATACTTAGAATTGTAGTTAAAGATTCTTGTTGTACCCTTTCTTTACAATAATAGAAAAGACTCTACGTTTTCTGGACTCTTTTTATGTTGAAACAAAAATAGCGACTCTGTTGAGGACGACTTTATTCACCGAGAAGAAAGTAGTAGCGTAATCTGATGTAACTAAGCTTGGTTCATTCGAAAAGATGTTGGTTGTGCAATTTTACCAACAGGTATATGAAGCGAGGTTGTCAGACAAAGACTTTGCTCCGGCCACAAAGGGACAGAAAGCCGAGCGTGTTCGTAAGGCCTGGGTCCCAAAGTCTCTTTCTGTTCTTCTTAACGTCGCTGATGGCAAAAGGAAAGTTTGGCCACTGTCGGCCACAATGCTGCCTAAAGAAGTTTTTGATGTTATGATGCATCAAATACACCATGCGTCTAGGACATGCTCTACCAATGAGCCATCAGGTAAGCCCTGTGCTTCTCACAAGAAGAATAATACCAAGAAGGCGTATGCCAATCATGTGTCTACGAAGAAGGCTTTCATCTATGAAAGAACCACTTGCTCCGACTTAGGCAAAATGAATACATAACATTTGAGTTTTGGCAGAAGAAAACACTACGATGCCAAAGATTCAAATGTTGGAATTGCTGTCTCATACTTGGTTAACCATGATGAGAGTTCTGCCCCAATACAGAACTCTAGACGCATGACTGGAGACAAAAAGTCTGTCTTCCACATAATTTCTTTATTGTCAGATTCTTTGCGTTACGAAGAAGACCCAATTCATGAGCCTCTCTGTGTTATGCGTGCAGGTGATGGGAAGCTATACAAGCTGAAATCTATGCGCCCTAATTTTCTCTGTGCCTCTCTTCCATATTCTGTGAACTCATGTATGTTGCCTCCCAATGTGCCTGAAATGCGGTCGACGGGTTCAGAAACCAACTTTTTTTTTCACGGACTTTGTCCAGTCGCATAAAGAAGAAATGAGGTCATACACCCTTCTATTGATTTGCGTTGTAGTGCCCCATCCCTACATCGTGCCCCGTACTCTTTCCACAGTGTGCGCGAGAAAGGAACACTGTCGCTATCGATTCTGTCGGGACCGATAGGTCGGGATCGACCGAGTCGATCAAACGGGAACGGTTGAATTAAGATCCATTCCTCATTATGGAATGTCTTCTTTGGAACCAAGTCACATATTCAGCGGGTTGTACCTCGAGGATTGACTCTGCGGCTGAGTCGGGAGAGACCTCCCGTTGCCCTGCTTTTCACGCCGCTTGCGTTGGTTTTGGCTTTGTTTTCTGAATGCGCTTTCGGGAATGTTTTCGTTGGTTTTCATGGCTTGCATTTCGAACTCGCATTTCCTATCGAACTCCTTGAATAATGTAGTATTCTAATCGGTTGCTTGTGCGATTTCAGGTAATCGCGTAGGCGACGTCTAGCGCGACCAACAGGTCCTCTCGCCGAAGTAAACTCAAGGTGAGTGGCTGACCCTTCTCTTCTCGACCCCTTCTTAAGTAAATCAATAGTGTTATTGTGGAGGAAAGATTGAATGCAGAGGCACGGGTACGGTAAAATGGTCAAGATTCAAAGTGAAAGTGGGCAATGACATAACAACTGAATAATGTCTTAACTGGGTCATTGGACAACTTGTCGACAAGGGAGAGTTTCCTCGAGCGACAACTCGCGGCCACGGGACCGACTCAGCCTAGGAGGAAACATGGTATAGCTGTGCTGGATGATAGCACGGGTTAAGCAGGGACTTGCAGCGGGGCTCGCTACTTGCGCTGCAAGGGCCCCGGCTAACAAAGCTATAGTCCAGGATGGCTTGTCATGCCAGTGGCCAATCACACGTAATATTGCACTTGGTATGTAAATGATAACAATTGACAGGGAAGAACATGGTAAGTTTCATTAGACGCGGCGCGGCCCGCGGGGGTAAGTTTCAACATAAATTTCATTATGCTTGTCATATGCATGTTTGAAATTCATTAGGATGGTTAGAAACATTCATACTCTAAGTCATATAAACTCATCAACCAAATGAGAGCTTGGAACTTAACTTGCCACGCACCAGTACAAAGTGTAATGTACTGATCCTCGCTCTCCATGCAGGTACCCCGAACTACGAAGGGCGTGCCACTTGAAAGCTCAAGGCGAAGAGAACCCTTTGAAGCCTCGTCCGCGTGTGAAGGCTTGTGTTTCTGAAATCCTTTTGAAGACTCCGCACTCAGTACAAAGAAGAATAGATGGCGGCTCGGCTTTCCTCAATCCCAGGTGGAAAGCGTAATAGTTTTTGCTTGTAAAAGGGATGTAATGTATGGAACGACTATTTCATCGACGTTCATTTTGTAAGTCGAGTCATGTTGTAGCCCGCGCGGCAATGATTGTAAAGAAGTCAATGTAAAGTTTTTATTATCAATAAAAAAGTCTATTTCTATTTCAAATGTGTTCATTCAAATTCTCAACGTACTCTAACTTGATGTTGTGTTTCGGATAACCTTATGACTATGCCTTGTACGATCGCAACTTAGGTTCGTACGGCATCACGCCCGGGGGACGATTATCGATTCTACGGAATCGGGGCGTGACATAATGGTATTAGAGCACGGCTTTACATCCTTTGGCCTCGCGTCTAGAGTTCCAAAACCTTTGACCTCGCATCGATGAGATAAGTTGTTCCATACAATGAGTCCGTAATAATTTGTGACTGATGCGTTTGCCTTCGTATCCCAGAAGTGACGGAGCCCACGGCCGAGCAAGAATAGAGCGCTTCAAGCGGCTCTAGTAGTTCGCATCATCCGCGGGCCGGACCTTCTAACGATACCATCGAAAGGATGCTGCGCATGATGGAGGCACAACGAAACCAGTCCGAGAACCGACATCAACAAGTAGAGGAACGTCAGGCCCAGTTCGAAGCTCGCTTCGAAGCTCGCTTTGACGCACATGCCAAACTTCAACAAAAGCAGTTAGATACCCTGCAGCAGATCGTCCAGACAATGGCGGCCAACGGAAATTCTGCGACTGTGCCCACCGTCACCGTACCTGCTGCCACCGTGCCGACGATCCAACCCATTGAAGTCGATATGGAAGAGACCGAGCATCAACCAGCGACACCGAAAGAGTACAACTTTGAAGTTTCAGAATTCAAAAAGGCGTACCGTACTTCCTTCAGCAGTACCGAAGGCCCTTCCATAGCGATCAACTGGTTGGAAAAGCTGGAAGATCACTTTGAGCTTCTTGGCATTGAAGAATCGAAGCAAGTCGCGTGCGCACAACTTCAACTACGGTTGAACGCATACGACTGGTGGGCTGTACGCAAGCGAGCGATCCGACCGGACAACACCACCGCGCCGATCTCTTGGGCCACGTTCCGCAAAGCTTTCGAACTCCAGTACCTTCCATCAGCCGTTCTTCAAGCGAAGGAAAATGAATTCATGCAGTTGAAGCAAGGGAGTCGGACAGTGGAACAGTACGCCGCAGAATTTAACAAGTTGTCTAAGTTTGCTGGCGAGTTTCTGCCGACTGAAGAGTGCCGTGTACGACGGTTCGAAATGGGTCTGCGACACTCTATCGGTGCGCATGTCGGGGTCCCAGAGTACAAGACCGTGGGCAAGGCTCTGAATCACATGCTTCGCCTTGAGAACCTGCATCCTTCCAGTGCTGACGACGTTATGCGCCACTCCAATCACAAACGTCCTAGCTATACCGGAGAAAACAACTATGCGTCAAAGCGTCCAAATAATGGCAGCAACAGAGGGCGTACACCTCTGATTCCTTGCAGCAAATGTGACAACCCTGGCCACCATTCCAATGATTGTCGTGTTCACGAAGGAGGATGTTTCTTTTGCGGACAAAGGGGCACCAATTCTGAGAATGCCCGGTTCGGAAACCAAATCATCCCAACGCACCACCACAACAACACCGTCAAGAGAATCGAGGATAGGCGCCCCGACCCCCTCAGTCCACTCAACCCGACAACGAAGCCCGACGCCCTAATGCACAGGGGCGTGTCTTTGCCATGACTCGAGACGAGGCGTATACTTCCGACACTGTTGTGACAGGTATATTAAATTTTAATAATGTACCTGATCGTGTGTTATTTGATTCACGCGCCTCACATACTTTCATATCGGCGGACTTCGCCGCCGAGCACAAATTTCCTGTAATATTATTAGATCTCGACCTTAGCGTAAGCACACCTTCGGGCGCACCAATTCTCGTAAACTTAGCTTGCGTCGGCGGGATTATCTGTATCAGCGGTCAAAAGATCGGTTTTGATATGATAGTTCTAGATATGAAGGACTTCGACATCATACTCGGCATGGATTGACTCGGTCCGTACAACGCAACCATAGACTGTGCTGAAAAGAAGGTCACATTCCGTATACCTGGAGTACCTGAATTCTGCTACTCGTGTGGTGAGGCATCGCCAACCTGCATGGTGATCTCCGCAATATCTGCTCGATGGATGCTGCATTCCGGGTGCGAAGGCTATCTAGCTTCCGTTCGAGACATGCGATAGTATGGTGCAAACGCGGGAGAGACCGACGTTGTGGCAGAATTCCCAGACGTGTTCCCGGACGAGCTACCCGGCATGCCGCCCGATCGAGAAATAGAGTTCACCATCGACACATTCCCCGACACCCGGCCGATCTCGAAGGCTCCGTACAGAATGGCCCCTACAGAATTAAAAGAATTGAAAGCACAACTTCAGGAATTGCTCGACAGAGGGTTTATCCGTCCGAGTGTCTCGCCGTGGGGTGCGCCCGTGCTATTTGTGAAGAAGAAGGATGGATCGATACGGCTCTGCATCGACTATCGGAAATTGAATAAAGCTACCGTCCGAAACAAATACCCCCTGCCCCATATCGACGACTTGTTCGACCAGCTCTAAGGTGCAACGGTGCTTTTGAAGATTGATCTACGATCGGGTTATCACCAACTCAAAGTCAAGCCAGATGACGTGCCGAAGTCTGCCTTCCGCACTCGTTACGGCAACTACGAGTTCTTAGTAATGTCGTTCGGTTTGACAAACGCCCCTGCCGTCTTCATGGATCTAATGAATCGGGTGCTTCGTCCGTTCGTTGACAAGTTCATAGTAGTCTTCATCGACGACATCCTCGTCTACTCGAAGGATCGAGCGCAACATACAGAGCATCTGCGGACGGTACTCCAAACCCTTCGAGAGAATCAGTTGTACGTGAAGATGAGCAAGTGCGAGTTCTGGCTGAACAACGTCTCATTCCTTGGGCACATTATCTCCGTCACGGGCATCACAGTCGATCCGAAGAAAGTCGAGGCAGTTGCTGATTGGAAATGGCCCGCATCAGTTAGCGAAATTTGAAGCTTCCTAGGCTTGGCAGGATACGACCGACGCTTCGTGAAGGACTTCGTGAAGATTGCATCGCCGTTGACTCGCCTCACCCAGAAAGGAGTCGCATTCAAGTGGTCAGACGACTGTGAAGCTTCCTTCCAGGAGCTCAAACAACGGCTCGTTTTGGCTCCGATACTTGCTCTTCCTGAAGGGACGGAGGGATTTCAGATCTTCAACGATACTTCTGGCCAGGGCTTGGGGTGTGTGCTCATGCAACGGGATAAGGTGATATCTTTTGCTTCCCGGTAGTTGAAGCCGCACGAGAAGAACTACCCCACGCATGACCTAGAATTAGCAGCGATTGTGTTTGCGTTGATGCTATGTCGTCACTATCTCTATGGCGTGGCGTGCAGGATTTATACGGACCACAAAAGCCTTAAGTATCTCTTCACCCAGAAAGAATTGAATTTACGACAGAGGCGATGGACTGCTGCGTGACTTGGAAGGAATGGGCATTGAACTCTGAGTTCATTTCAGAGACGTGAAACTAGCATAACTGCGGGTAGAATCGAGCCTACTGGAGAGGATCAAGTCTGCACAGAAGGACGACCCCTACCCGGAGAAGATGCGGAAGCTGATATCGACAGGAAAAGCGTCTGACTTTGCAGAGGACGAGTCGGGAGTGTTGCGCGTGAAGGGACGGCTATGCGTACCGGACGACGTAGAACTTAGAAAGGAGATAATGACGGAGGCGCACTATGCAAAATATTCCTTTCATCCTGGCAGCACCAAGATGTATAAGGACCTCCGCGTTGTCTTTTGGTGGCACGGCATGAAGAGGGACGTAGCGCTCTTTGTGTCAAAATGTATGGCCTGCCAGCAAGTCAAAGCCGAGCACCAGTGACCGGGCGGGGAGATGCAGAACCTCGCTATTCCAGAGTGGAAGTGGGATCACACCACTATGTACTTCGTTGTTGGCTTGCCGAGGACGCCGCGAGAAAACGACGCCGTCTGGGTCATCGTCGATCGACTAACCAAGTCAGCGCACTTTATCGCCTTCAAAGTTACTTAGAGCGTCGACCGCCTTGCTCTGATATACCTTGATGAAATAGTTCGGCTGCACGGGGTCCCAGTTTCTATCGTCTCTGATCGGGATGGACGGTTCGTAGCGCGCTTCTGGAGTAGTCTTCATTCAGCACTGGGGACCAAGTTGAAGTTCAGCTCAGCTTATCATCCTCAGACTGACGGCCAAACAGAGCGGGTGAACCAAATTCTCGAAGACATGTTACGACTCTGTGCGATCGACTTGAAGTCAAGTTGGGACGTCCATTTACCGCTGGCCGAGTTTGTATACAACAACAGCTATCAGTCCAGCATCCAAATGGCACTGTATGAAGCTTTGTACGGCCGGAAGTGTAGATCGTCCATTTGCTGGGATAAAGTCGTGGAACGGCAGATACTTGGTCCGGAGCTGGTGGAGCAGACTGTGCAGAAGGTCAAGTTGATATGAGAAAGATTGAAGACAGCACAAAGTCGGCAGAAAAGCTATACTGACACGCACCGACGCCCCCTCGAGTTTTCGGAAGGCGACCATGTATTCCTGAAGGTGATGCCTATGCTGGAGTTTCCAGGTTCGGTGCGAAGGGGAAATTGAGCCCAAGATTTGTTGGCCCATTCGAAATATTGAAGCGAGTCACCCCGGTAGCTTACCAAATCGCCTTGTCGCCTGCGTTGTCAGAGGTACATGACGTCTTCTACGTATCACAATTGAGGAAGTACGTGCATGATCCGAGCCATGTTGTGGATTTGGGTAAGCTGGACCTGAAGGCGGACTTGTCATATGTCAAAGAGCCGGTGCAAATCATGGAATGCAAGGATAAACTTCTCCGTAACCGTGCTATTCCCCTCGTCCGCGTCCTCTGGAGAAACCATTCAGTCGAGGAGTCGACGTGGGAGCTTGAGTCAGAAATGAAGGAGAAGTTTCCATCGTTGTTCTCGTAGAGGTAGGTTCTATTTTAAGTTTTGAGGACGAAACTTTTTCTTAGTTGGTTATGGTGTAGTGCCCCGTCCCTACATCGTGCCCCGTACTCTGTCCACGGGGTTGCACGAGAAAGGAACACTGTCGCTATCGATTCGGTCGGGATCGATAGGTCGGGATCGACCGAGTCGATCGAACGGAAATGGTTGAATTAAGATCCATTCCTCGTTATGGAATGTCTTCTTCGGAACCGAGTCCCATATTCAGCGGGTTGTGCCTCGAGGATTGACTCCGCGGCTGAGTCGGGAGAGACCTCCCGTTGCTCTGCTTTTCACGTCGCTTGCGTTGGTTTTGGCTTGATTTTCTGAATGCGCTTTCGTGAATATTTTCGATGGTTTTCATGGCTTGTATTTCGAACTCGCATTTCCTATCGAACTCCTTGAATAATGCAGTATTCTAATCGGTTGCTTGTGCGATTTCAGGTAATCACGTAGGCGACGTCTAGCGCGACCAACAAGTCCTCTCGCCGAAGTAACCTCAAGGTGAGTGGCTGACCCTTCTCTTCTTGACCCCTTATTAAGTAAATCAATAGTGTTGTTGTGGAGGAAAGATTGAATGCAGAGGCACGGGCACGGTAAAATGGTCAAGATTTAAAGTGAAAGTGGGCAATATCTTAACAACTAAATAATGTCTTAACTCGGTCATTGGACAACTTGTCGACAAGGGAGAGTTTCCTCGAGCGATAACCCGCAGCCACGGGACCGACTCGGCCTAGGAGGAAACATGGTATAGCTGTGCTGGATGATAGCACGGGTTAAGCGGGGACTTGCAGCGGGACTCGCTACTTGCGCTGCAAGGGCCCCGGCTAACAAAGCTATAGTCCAGGATGGCTTGTCATGCCAGTGGCCAATCACACGCAATATTGCACTTGGTATGTAAATGATATCAATTGACAGGGAAGAACATTGTAAGTTTCATAAGGCGCGGCGCGGCCCGCCGAGGTAAGTTTCAACGTAAATTTTATTATGCTTGTCATATGCTTGTTTGAAATTCATTAGGATGGTTAGAAACATTCATACTCTAAGTCATATAAACTCATCAACCAAATGAGAGCTTGGAACTTAACTTGCCACGCACCAGTACAAAGTGTAATGTACTGATCCTCGCTCTCCACGCAGGTACCCCGAACTACGAAGGGCGTGCCACTTGAAAGCTCAAGGCGAAGAGAACCCTTTGAAGCCTCGTTCGCGTGTGAAGGCTTGTGTTTCTGAAATCCTTTTGAAGACTCCGCACTCAGTACAAAGAAGAATAGATGGCGGCTCAGCTTTCCTCAATCCCAGGTGGAAAGCGTAATAGTTTTTTCTTGTAAAAGGGATGTAATTTATGGAACGACTATCCCATCGGCGTTCATTTTGTAAGTCGAGTCATGTTGTAGCCCGCGCGGCAATAATTGTAAAGAAGTCAATGTAAAGTTTTTATTATCAATAAAAAAGTCTATTTCTATTTCAAATGTGTTCATTCAATTTCTCTGCGTACTCTAACTTGATGTTGTGTTTCGGATAACCTTATGACTATGCCTTGTGCGATCGCAACTTAGGTTCGCACGGCATCACGCCCGGGGGACGACTATCGATTCTACGGAATCGGGGCGTGACATGCGTGATATGCTTTGTCACAAGCGTAAGTCAACAGAGGTGTCATCAAACACAATTGAGTCTCATAAAAGACATTCATGTGCAAAGATTGTTGTTAACTGTTGCTCCTTAAAGACAATTGATTAACCAATTAAGTGACCTGTCTTCCAAAGATTTCAACCAAACCTTCCGAATTTGTCGTGTCTTGGACGACAACTTTCGAATAATGAAGATGAGCTGCAGGAGGCCTCGGTTTATGCAATATCTAGTCAAGGTGATGATCAGGCGCATTTATCCTCTTCATTTAGAGTAGGTCAAAGAGCCCCTTCTTCCGAAGGTGTTTATCAGGGAACCCGTTCTCGGTCTAGACATTCTTCTGCTGTACTCCAAGCTCCAGAACAAGATAATACTGTGGGTAGTACTCTCTCAGTCTTTGATTATTCTACATCTTAGTCTGATGACAAAATACTTTAAAATTCAGAAAGAGGTGATACAGTTTTGTAGTTAATGTCGAGCAGTACTAGTTCTAGTAATGCTTTCTTGCATACCTCTTTACCTAGCAGTCCATATACAACATCTGTATATGTGACTGGTATGAAGAAGGAGGTAGTAATGATCGACAGAGAATTAATAATCTGGAGAATATGTTACTAAATATTATGACGATGATGCAGCAGATGCAAACAACCATGAACCTGCAAACAGTCCTGCACCAATCTTATCCATCAACTCAATCTCCTACCGATCAAGATACAATTGGGGCGTCCAAATACTAATCCATTACCGCTAGTTGGAAATGTCTTTACGCTAGTATTGCAACAGGCACGACCGACTATCATACATTCAACCTCTGTAAATCAGCCCATTAATACTCTCGAAGCTATCTGAGGCATTAATTCTTGACTAGATGATATGGCTTCAAAGGAAGAGCTTCATCAAATGGGAATGTCATACCCTTATCCTTCAGAATGGGATAATATCATTTTTCCTCCAAAGTACAAACCTCAATCTCTGATTCCTTATGATAGAACAGGCTCACCTCGATAGCATATGACATACTTATACTCCCAGACCGTTTACATATCAAAGAATGATGCACTTTGGTCTAAATTATTTATCGGTACCTTAAGGGGTAGCCTTTGAAAGGTTTTGCAATCTACCCGATGATTGTATTAAAAATTTCAAAGACTTAGAGAAATTGTTCCTCACCAGATTCTATAAGGAGACATGTGACGTCTCAATGTCATAGCTCATTGCAACAAAGCAAGATAACAAAGAGTCGGCTCTGAATTGATTGAACGGATCAAAGGGTTAGCAATGAAGTTGTACCCTGGAACTCCTCAGTCGATGTTGATTGATACATGTAGATTAAATTCTTACCTACAGTTAGATTGTGCATTGGCCCCGGAGATTATAATGATTAGCCAGCTTTTATCGCTACTGCTGAGAAGGCTGAAGAATCCGTCCAGATTTTGCATTTGATTGAGTTGTGTCACGACCCGCACCCGCTTTTTGGGCGCGAGCTCATGAACAAGCCAGCTACGTACCGAACGGATTCCAGCCCAACTCGAATACGTAAACACTATCAAGAGCATGGTAAACTGCTAAATCATGGCAAAGCATTCTATATCAAATCCACAATAAGTGTACGAAACATGAATGAACACTATGGGTCGTGGTTTGCAGCCTACTAGCATATATGTCCGATAAGACTCTAAAGAATATAACAAGAGTCTATAAACTGAATCAACAAATAGGATGTCGCATGATAATGAAAGAAAAGCACGAGCTGGATAGAAAACATGATATCAATACCTAAATCTCACAAATAATATCGTAATCATCTGAAACCCATAAGTGTCATAATCATCTGCCATCCAGAACTGCTAAATAACTTATCGCAATCGCTAAACCTGGAGAGATCATCAGGTCCTCAGGAGACATAACAAAATGCATAAAAATATGCTTATCTAGCAGTTTAATCATGCAATAAAATATAAACAGGGTATAAACAGGGAAAGAGATAGAATTATGACAACTGACTACTGACATGATGACTACTAACTAGTGGCTATAGACAAGTGACCAATGACAAAATGATCATGAACATGGGTACAAGAACTACTACGCATAAATAAACTGCTGGATGAGAACAAGAGAAAACATGTCACGAGATCAATGGATACTCAAACCCTCTCCCCTAGTGTGGACTCGCAGGTTTGAAACAACTGCTAACCCTTGTCCCTAGTGTGGACTCGTAGGCTAGCATCAAGAATCACCCTCGCCCCTAGTGTGGACTCGCAGGTACGGAACAGATAACTACTAACCCGCGCACCTAGTGTGGACTCTTAGGTTAGCTTCACGAAATCATGGTACAAATAACTACCAACCCTCGCCCCTAGTGTGGACTACAGGTTAGCTTCACGAATACAAGGTACAACAGTTCCGTTATGACTTACTCCTCCTATGATACGATACGAGAGAGAACCAATCCAGTAGAACCACTGTTGGCCCATTGGTCATGGTCACACCTGATTTTAATAATTGATCAAATTCTGTCTCGATATAGATGCAAGTCAATTCAGATGTTTACCTACAACATTTTGGATACTGCACAACGATGGATATCATCTATGTTCAAGACTTAAGCCATTTGCCACTCCAAATGTACTTCCTGTTAAGCAATGTAATTTTTTATTTTATTGAGTCTAGGAATACATTGTACACCGAGTCGTACTGGCAAATAGGCTATCCGAAAACGTTTTTCAAAACCATCCTATTCTTTTACAAATGACCTACGTTTTTAAAAAATATCATTTTTACAAAAAGCTTCTGAAGGACTTTTCAAAAAGCCAAAATTAATTTTTCTCAAAAATGAACTGGCAGAACCCTAGCAGAACTCGGTCCGAGTTCGGCCAGAGTTCGGCCAATTAAAACGTTAGTGAATGTTGGATTTTGAACTTGGTCATCCTTCAGTTGCAGTTTGTTACAAAGAGTTCTGTCCGAATTCTGCCCGAATTCTGTCAGAGTTCTGTCTTTGGAAAAACTATAAATAGGAAAGTATTTCGATCATTTCAAATCACCAATTTACTTTTAATCTCTTCTCTTCCTGAGCTTACATTCTTCCAAAGATTTTTTAAAAAGCTTTCATTTTCAAATCCCAAGCCAGTTACAATCATCTAGTCGATTTGCCAGTACGATACGGTACGGTCTAGAAGTTTCAGAGCGATTGTAATCAGAGGCTTGATAGAAGATACAACTCTTCACAATTGAAGTTGGTCGAGTTCTTCATATCAAAGATCGCGTCTGTAGAAGTTGCAAGGACTTCATATGAAAACTTGCGGGATTTTCCAATAGTGGATTAAACTGGAAGCTAGAGTTCTTCCGACTGGACTAGTCCTCATAAGAGGGAAACCAGTATAAATCTCGGTGTTTGCATTTGCCTTCTGATCACTTTTAATTTTTGTTATTTACTTTGTGATTATTTTTATATCTGCGATCTAACTGCTAACAAGATTTTTAATTAGCAATATTCCGCTGCCTACTCTATTCACCCCCCTCTAGAGTATTCTGTTTTATAATTTTGTTCCTATAATTGGTATCAGAACGAGTTATACAGGTAAAGCAAGGTAAAATTGCAGTTATATTTAATTTTTATATAGATCACAGCATTACACATGGCAACTGTGAAATTCACAAGTGAAGGCCAAGCTCTTGATTTTGACTTATGGTCTATAGTTATTGATGGCTATAAAAAGCCACCTCGTATTAATGTTGATGGTGTTTTAGTTGAAAAATCCGATAACAAATATATAGAGGAAGAAAAGAAAAAGGCCAGTCTTGACGCACGTGCTATTAACGCTTTATTTTGTGCTTTAGACAGAATTGAATTCAACAGGGTGTCAACTTGCACAACCTCAAACGAAGTATGGAAACTTTTCGAAGTAACCCACGAAGGAGCAACACAAGTCAAGGAGTCAAAAATTAGCAGACTTACTCAGGAGTACGAGGCGTTCAAAATGAAGCCAAGTGAATTAGTCACTCAGATGTTTACAAGATTCTTAGATATTGTAAATCCTCTGTCTTCACTAGACAAGGATTACAGTAACCATAAAAAGATTCGCAAACTTCTATGAGCCCTTACAAAGAACTGGATTTCAAAGTCTACAACAATCATTGAAGGGAACGACCTCTCGACAATGTCTCTAGAAACACTCATGGGTAAGCTACTCACTCACGAGTTAGAACTTCAAGACTTTGAAGATGCTACACCAAAGGAGAAATCAGAGAAGAATCGCTCTCAAGGCTCAACATAGAAGAACCATCGAAGATGATTCTGACGACAGTGACTCCGACTCTGAAGATCAAGCTCTTCTGGTAAGAAAATTCAAGAAGTTCATGAGATTTAACAGGAGAACAAAAGACAACAAAGACAACAACAACAACAACAACAACAACGAGGAAGATTCTATTTGCTACGGATGCAAGAAGAAAGGACACATGAAGAAAGATTGTTCCTCAGCATCATTATCAAAGAAAAGCAGCAATTATGACAAAGGCTACCTGAAGAAATCTATATCAAGAAAGTACAACAACACAAGCATATGGCATGAAAGTGAAGCCAGCGACTCAGAAGATGAACAATCAGATGACGCTGAAAATGTATGCTTGATGGCTTGTGATCAGGTAATTTCTAATCCTCTATTTGATCCGTATGATGATTTCACCTTTGAGCAACTTGGAGAGGCTTTCAGTGAACTGTTAGATGATTACAGGAAACTGCGTAGTAAATATGAAACCTCTAAGAAGGTACTCAAAGAGTACAAAGGTGAAATAGGAAGACTTACCAACCAATTATATCTGGTTAGAAATAATAACTCTTCAACTGAGTCTGGTGAGCTTTCTTCTATTAAATTGTTGTTACACGAGACTGTTAAGCTATCCGAAGAAAAAGAACAAACTATTATCCAGTTAAAGGAAGACCTATCTAAGGAGAGAAAGAGTCTCCAGTGTGCACAAGTCAGATTAGAATCACTCACATCTGACTATACTAGATTATATGACACTTTCAAAAAGTTGGAAATTAGTTTTAAAAAACGGCCTAAAGTTGCTGCTTCCTATTCTAACACGTGTCAATTACCGAATCATCGGAACACGCCCAACACTGTCAGACCAAACCATACCAAGACTATGCCCAAAAGACTAATAGTCATGCATTCTTCTATACTAGAAAACCAAAACCTACTAATCATGCATCTCACACTACTTTCAACACTCAACATGCTAAATATCATTATTGTGGCCTCATTGGTCATATATCTTATGCATGTAGAATCAGAAAGTTAGTAGATTTAAATGTTTATGCATGGATGCCGAAAACTAACTAGTCAGGACCCTACAAGAAATAGGTACCAAGAGTTTCATCTACAAATTGTTTTGTAGGTGGGACGCCCTTCACATGCTAGGAGCAAATGGATCCTCGACAGCGGTTGCTCACGACACATGACCGGTGACGCTTCATTATTCGCAATACTGTCGAAGAGGAATAAAGAAGGATACGTCTCCTTCGGTAAAATTTAAGAGGGTACATAATCGGTATCGGTGACATTGGTAAGGCTCCCTATCCAGTGATTAAAAATGTTTGTCTAGTTACTGAGTTAAAACTTAATCTACTCAGCATAAGCCATTTAGCTGATCACGGTTATGGTATTAACTTCGTAAAAGATAAATGTACTATAATTGATAGTTCAACTGGTAGTACTATATTTGAAGGTATTAGGGAAGACAATATATATATATTCTATTTGTTGGAAGATGCTAACACAGCAGGTAGATGTTTGATGGCCAAAAACTTTGAGAGTCAACTATGGCATATGAGACTCGGTCATGCAAACATGGATACAATTTCAAGATTATCTACGAAGAAGTTGGTACGCGGCTTACCGGATATTTCTTTCAAGAAGGATACGATATGTAGTGAATGTGAAAAGAACAAAGCTACCAAATCCGCATTCAAATCCAAGAACGCTGTAAGTACCACTAGACCTTTACAACTGTTGCATATGGACTTATTTGGACCAAATAGAATTGCCAGTCTAGGTGGTAAGTTATATACATTTGTCATTATAGATGACTTATCTAGATATACATGGGTTTATTTTCTTGCACGCAAGAATGATGCATTATCAGAATTCGTCACCTTTTGCAAGAAAGTACAGAATGAAAAAGGGTTCATGATTACTCGTATTCGTAGTGATCATGGCGGCGAATTTAAGAATGCAGAATTCAAGCAATTTTGTGACACACACGGTTATTTGCATGAATTCTCTTACCCTAGGACTCCGCAACAAAATAGAGTTGTGGAACGTAAGAACAGAACTCTATCTGAAATGGCTAGAGTAATGTTAAATCAGTTTAGTCTACCTAGATATTTATGGGCTAAAGCTATAAGTACAGCATTCTATATTCTCAATAGGGTTCTAATTCGACCTATATCGAAGAAGACTCCCTATGAATTATTGTTTGATAGAACACCAAATGTTTCTTATTTCAAAATCTTTGGTTGTAAATATTTTATTCTTAATACTAAAAATAATTTGAGTAAATTTGATGAAAAGGCCGATAAAGGTATATTTTTAGGTTACGCAGCAAAGAGCAATGGATATAGAGTCTTCAACGAAAGAACCATGATCATTGAAGAATCTATCAACGTCAAGTTTGATGAGCTAAATCAACACTTAGATGATGATGACAATGAAGACATAATCGCACCAAGTACAGCTACTGCAAAACAGTTACACAAAGATGGAGAACCATCACATCAGGCATCAGTTGAACCTCCAAGCAAAGAAGCCAGAACTAACAATCTTGAGACTACACCAAAAGAGATGAGATTCTTGGCTAATCATCCAAAGGACTTGGTAATTGGTGAGATTACCAAGGGTATAAGTACTCGTTCCTCTAATAAAGATATAGCTTCTTGTGTTACTTTTGTCTCGCAGTTTGAACCCAAAAATATTGTTGAAGAATGTAGTAATAACTTTTGGTTAGATGCTATACAAGAGGAATTAAACCAATTCGAACGGAATCAAGTTTGGAAACAGGTTCCAAGCCCGTTGATCATCCGGTCATTGGCACCCGATGGGTATTCCGAATTAAACTGAACGAGAATGGTTTAGTGACTCGTAATAAGGCTCGACTCGTAGCTCAAGGATACAACCAAGAAGAAGGTATCGACTACGATGAGACTTATGCCCCAGTTGCGAGATTAGAATCTATTCGCATATTATGTGCATTTGCATGTTTTCATAATTTTAAATTATTTCAAATGGATGTCAAAAGCGCATTTTTAAATGGTTTTATAAAAGAAGAAGTTTATGTAGCTCAATCTCCTGGTGTTACTGATTTCAAATTTCCTGAATAAGTTTTCAAGTTGAAGAAAGCCTTATACGGTTTGAAACAAGCCCCTCGTGCTTGGTACGATCGTCTAAGCTCTTTTCTACTTGATAACGGTTTTTCAAGGGGAAAGGTTGACACTACCTTGTTTATAAAATCTTTGAATAATAATATTCTTTTGATTCAAGTCTATGTAGATGATATTATCTTTGGATCTACTGATAAATCTCTTTGTCAAGAATTTTTAAAGTGTATGCAAAATGAGTTTGAGATGAGCATGATGGGAGAGCTAAAATTCTTTTTCGGACTGCAAATCAAACAAACCAACAATGGGACGTTCATAAATCAAGCAAAGTACACAAAGGATCTATTAAAGAAGTTCGACATGGAAGCAGTCAAGCCACTTAGCACTCCAATGGCGACTTCAACCAAGCTTGATATTGATGAACAAGGCAAACCTGTCGACATATGTAAGTATCGAGGTACGATCGGTAGCTTACTGTATTTAAATGCTAGTCGACCAGATATTATGTTTAGTGTTTGTTTATTTGCACGCTTTCAAGCTAATCCTAAGGAATCACATCTGTACGCAGTTAAGCGTATCTTCCGATACCTTAAAGTTACTTCTTCTGTCGGCTTATGGTATCCCAAAACCACATCATTTGACCTAACCGATTATTCTGATGGTGATTTTGCCGGATGCAAAGTAGATAGAAAAAAGCACTAGCGGCACATGTCATTTTCTAGGAAAAGCTCTAGTCTCTTGGTTTAGTAAAAAGCAAAATTTTATTGCATTATCAACAACCGAGGCTGAGTATATCATCGCAGGACGTTGTTGTGCACAAATGTTTTGGATGAAACAAACTTTAGAAGACTATGGATTGCATTTTACACACATACCCATTTTCTGTGATAACACTAGTTCTATTAATTTAACTAAGAATCCATTATGTCACTCTCGTACGAAACATATCGAGATCAGACATCACTTTCTTAGAGATCATCAACAAAATGGAGATATAGACCTTGTATACATAGACATACAGAATCAATTAGCTAACATACTCACAAAACCTCTAGCGGAAGATCGTTTCAATTATTTACGTCGAGAATTAAGAATTTTAGATATCAATAATATTAATTAACTTTGTTTTATTAATTATTTATTCGATATTTGATAACTGTTTTTGAGACAAGCCTATAAAGAGCCTGTCTGTCATCCCGACTATGGTCGAAGAGAAGCGGTGTTTAAGAGTTCCCTGGTGAACCTCCGTTAGCTGGGACAGTACTCTTACAGCTAATCTAAAACAGATGCTGAGTAAAGAATATTAATTTATAAAATAATATTAGTTATATTACTTTGAGATTTAAAATTACTAAACTTTGAATTAAATATTTGAAATGAATTAATATAAAAGATGTGGCCCCATTTCTATTTTTTTGATATATATATAGCCAGGCAATCTTTGGCGAATTCGGCCCGAGTTCGGTCCGAATTCGGCCAGAGTTCGGCTGGGTATATATATGTACCAGCCAGAACCCGAGGCCCTCATCTTCTTCATTCTTCCAAACTACATCAAACAGCAGCTGCCGTGCCTCCAAACCCTAGTTTTTCTCCATCCTTGTTCTTCCAATCCGCGTGGAGATTCTCGTCCAAACTTTGGATTCGTGCGGAGAACTTCGTCCTCATCAGCATATCCAATTCTTGGAAGGTATAATTCCTTCTCTCCTCCACTTTTCAATACTTAGGGTTTCTAGAAATTTTGGGAAAGAATGCCTAAGTTCAATCCCTTCAAGAGGAAGAAGACTAGTGCCAGTGAAGAGGCATCGTCTTCAGATCCGCATACGGATTGTCTCTTTTCTTCGGTCCAATCGGACGACGGTGCGTCGGACGAGTTTTACTTTAAAACTTCCGATCAAGCTTTATTGTGGTATACCAATTTTATCATGCGTACTATTTGTACCGGATCGTCGATTAAATGGACTATCTTTTCGGATCATCGCCCTAATTTTGAGGCATTAGGGTTACAACACTTTGTTATCTTATAATTCTCCATTGCAACTAATGCCATTAGATTATTCTATTATAATTTTGTGTTAGACACTTTTACCACGAGGACATATATCGGAGGAATCGATATCGAATTCACTGATGAAACAATTGCAGAAATCCTTGGTATCCCAAACGAAGGTGCCTCGCTCGATGACATCACTAATTTTGATTTCCCGATGGCACGACACCCGTTAGTTTCAAGAATGAGCTTTGTGCGCCCGCACGCGCTCGTCCTGGAAAGTTCAAGGCTAATAACTTGAACTTGTTTAACTACGAATTATATCGCATCATCTATTCCACTTTACTTCCAAAATCCACTTCCAAAGATGATGTCATAGCACTTGAGCTTTCTGTTCTTTATCATATTCTTAAGGGGATTCTTTTTTTTGCCCCTAAGACTATCTTCCAGATGATGGGTAGATGTCGCAGGAGAGACCGCAACCTATCTTATGCGATGCTTATTCCTCGCATCTTTCAGAGATTTGATATTGCCTATCTACTTGTGATGTCAACCCCGAGCCCAAGTTCCTCAAACTCTCTCGTAGTAACATTGCCACTGTTCCTCTACCTACTGCACCTGCTCCTCTTGCACCTACTTCCACAGCACCTGTTACTCCTCATTCTTATCCTATGACATTTGAGGGTATGTTTGCCATAAAATATAAAAGAATAGAACAATTATCGGTGGACTGGACTTTTACTTCACAATACAAACTCGTTTGTACAAAGAAAGCCTAGGAACGAAAACCTAGGTACAGCAATCTAAGTACAATTATTTATTTTAGATTCTGGGAGGTGACGGTAGAGGCTCAGAAAAGCGACGGCAGCTCTGCCTTACTCCTTGGACGATCGGGTGCAGCCTTGGCTCTATAGAAGAACTGCTGGGCGTTGATGAAGAAATGCTCTCTCTCTTCAGGCTCTCTGGCTCTCTATGTCTCTCTCTGTATATCTCTCTCTGTCTCTGTGTATGTCTCTATTTCTCTCTCTGTATATGTCTCTATCTCTGTTTGTAAGAGAATGGCACCCTGCTATTTATAAGAGTGGAGGGCCTCATTAGGGTTTACAATGATTGCCCATTCTTGAAAGTCGACGGCTAAGGATCACTGGATCTGGGCCGTTCATCGAGATTTGAGCAATAAATATGATTACATCAAATCTTTTATGGATAATTAATGCTGATTGACATAAATCCTCCTGATTTGTTATGCTAACCTCGAATTTCTCGACACATGTCTTTAATTTACTTATTTGCAAATGATCTGATTTGATCCCAATATTTTATTAGGATTTGTTGAGAGATTTTGATCAATCTGATGCCACGTGCCGCGCTATCATGCCACGTGTCGAGCCATTGCAGAAATCTGAGCCGCGGGAAGGTTGCTCCTCATTGAGCCGCATAAGGCTGGCCACATGTCCAGGCTGCTTGAGAGTGGCCCCCTGAACATTTGAACCGTATAGTAATGATTTGAGCCGCATGAGTGTGGATGACCGCATGAGTGAACCGCGTGGAGATAGTCCTCGTGAGCCGCATGGGGATGGTCTTCGTGAGCCACATGGAACTAGTCTTCGTGAACCGCATGGGGCTGGTCTTCGTGAGCCGCATGGAGATAGTCTTCGTGAGCCGTATATGGCTAATCTTCGTGAGCCGCATGGGGGTAGTCTTGGTGAGCCGCATGGGGAAGCCTCCGCTTGGGCCGCATGGGGGAGTCTCCGCTTGGGCCGCATACGACTGTCCACGTGTCAAGGCCGCATGACAGTTTCTGACTCTCGGGGGATCGTGTCAGATATTTTCTTCGCTTTCCAAGGAGTCCATCATTATGAGGGAGTCATAATGATATCTTTGTGTCAGAACTGTCACCTTGTCAGAGCTGTCAGCCGTCAAGGTATTTAATGCAGTAATGGACAAGGGGCAGAGCTGTTGCAGGCCACGTAGCTCCTCTTTGAGCCGCATAGAGCTTGTTTGAGCCGCATAGACGCTCGAGCCGCATGAATACTTGAGCCGCATGAACTCTCTGAGCCGCATGGGGCTCTCTGGCCACATGGGTCTTTCTTTATTCTTTTCCATGCTTCTACAAGACCCCCTTCAAAGTTTTCAATTTGCAAAATTGAAATACTTTGAATAAGAAGCATGGCCATGTATAAATTCTCCTGGCCGCATATGATGTCTCAGCCGCATGGATGTCTCGGCCGCATGGATGACTCGGCCGCATGGATGACTTTGTCGCATGGGCTTTCGGGCCGCATAGCTATCTCAACCGTGGGGACTTTCCGCCACGTCATCTTGCCACGTATGGAGATTTTTTGTATTAAATGCTGTTAATTTGCTGTCAGTTTTGAGGTCACTTTTTGGGGCGGGATCCCAGGAGTCTGGCCTTCATTTTAGGCGGCTCGCCTCGATAACCGAAGAGTTGGTTTTCGTTCTGTACGAGAATCGAAGCGCCTTGGTTTTGTTTATAAATATGGATGAGTTCAGTCGGAGGGATTTCTTTACTTTCTTCATCGTCCCTAACTATTGCTGTCTTTCCTGTCTTTCCCTATTTCCATTCTCTGACTGTCGAAAATGGCCCCCAAATCTTCCAAGGTCGTCTCCGCTGCTGTAAAAGACAAGAAGGTGGCTTCCTCGTCGGTCGCCGTGCCCGAAGTGCACCCTTATGTTCACCCTGCTTTCAAGGGTAAGAAATGGATTTGAATACTTTGAACCCCAAGGACCCATGGTTCTGTTGCATAACATATGCACAAGCCTTCATCCTTCATTTTTATTGAACCGCCCAAGCTCGACCATGATGGAGCCGCATATGTTGTATGGGCCGCATGACCCTCTCATATTCGGGCCACATAGGGCATGCCCTATGTTCGAGCCACATTGAGAAAGATTTGAGCCGCAGGAGTGCTTCTGGATTTGAACCACATGGAACCTCCTTTGAGTGGAACCGCATATGTTCCTGACAAACTGGTCGGCATAGAATTTTGCTGAGTCACGCCGCATAAACTCCTCTACGAGATAGAACCGCATAAGTTTTAATTCGAGCCGCATAAGCTATCGAATCAGTGTCACATGGAACTCCCAACTGAATTGGGCCTCATGAAGCTGTGTTGACCCGAGCCGCATAGGCTCTATTAAAGCCGTACCGCATGAAACCCAGCTGAATTGGGCCGCATAAGGGTTCGTCGATCCGAGCCGTATAGGCTCATAGGAATTTCTTTTTGAGAAACTTTAAGTGGTTTCGTTTTAACATATCTTTTAATCCTGTTTCTTTTGTCCTTTTCCAGTGAACCTCCCAACCAACCCTGTCGGAGAGCTTCTGGTGGGTTCAGCTCAGTTTGTCGTGGGTGTGAGGCGTGACGATCTGAATCGACATATGACAGATCAACTTTCCTCTAATGAGCCTTTGGAGAGGGTAGCTGCCATCAACAACCAGCCTATCTATTTTCTTTGTACTATGATGAATTCGGGGAAACTGGACGGAGAATATCTGAAACCAGCTTTTCTCTTTGGAGATGCTTTATCCATAAAGAACACCCGAATGCTGGACGTTTTTGAGAACTGGGACTTTACTGTGGACGGGGTGGATATCCATATTCCCGAGATGGAGCGACATTTTCCCCTATCGTGGTTTAATATGGTACCGTTGGGCAGGAAAATGGCGGGCTCTCTAACTCCAACCCAACAGGGAATGTTCGTGGGCAACATCCACTATAATATGAGTATTAGGTCAGCATGTGCAAGTAGGAAGTCAGTCAGCCGGACTGTGATGGGGCTGATTCCTGGTACTTTCATAAATATGTCTGGTCCCAACTTCACTTTTACTCGAGCTGATACCTTCCTGAATCAGCTTGCTCGCAAGGGGTCTTATCCTATGGGCAGGTTGTCGCTGCTGAATTGGATAAACCCCATTCCCACATGGGCCAATCTTTTCTCATGGATCCTGAGGAACTACGAGGAACTCCTTCGGGAGATTGACCTTTACTACGCCATCTGGGGCACCTGTTATGGATTGCCCATTAACAAGCCGCTGTTCATGGCCCTTTTGGAGATGTATAGCCGGCGTACAGGGACTTTCTTCGCGCCCGGAGGGGAGTTGGGACTTGCCCTCCATGAAATGCATGCTGTTTCTAAGCTACCGTGGGGGGGGGCGAGGCCTTTGAAGTATACACCCTGACGAATGAGGAATTCGATGATCTGGATCAACGATTCCTAGGTTTCGTCGCTGTGTACCGGGAACTGTTGTGCCACCATAGCATCTGCCACCAGACTGCTATCAAGAAAAAAATAGCTCAGAAGGGAACGCCCCCTATACCACGGCCTGGGTCCCGTATCTTTTCAAATTACGTCCTTCCGGTCGGGTTTCGTCTCGAGGTCCTCAAACCTCGGAAGAGGTAAAGGACATGATGTTGAAGGCCAAAAGGTCAAGGTCCACCCGTGACAGGTTTGGGAGCCGCACCGACTCCTTCAGTTATTTCCACTACGGTACCCGACATATGTCCGAGAAAGCAATCTTGGCCGGGTTCTTGATGGTATGGCTACGAAATTGCGTAGTCTCGGGAGGGGCAGGTTCTACTGAAAGGATCAGCCGCCACTTCATTCTCCCGGCTGTGAAGCTGGTCTTCAAAGTAAGACTGGCCCTTCTTCCGGTTATGGTGTGTAGCATACACCACGGCCTCCGAGGCTTTTCGTCTAAAGTCATTGCTCGCGAGACGACGCTGGACTTTGAGCGGATAGAGCTACCATACCACTATCTCATGGGGTGGTTATTGATGCATTATCGGTCATTGATGAGGCTCGGGACGGAGGATACTGTCACCGCTGATGACGCCTTCCTTTTCTGATACCTCCATCAATCTTGGGAGTATGACACCATGCCGGCTTGTCGGAGGGCGTTGGCGAGAGTTGACGGGCCTGACTTCTTTGTGTCTCTTCCTCAGTTAACCCCTAAAGAATTGAGGGGGGTACATGTTCATGGCATTGAACCTCCCCAGCTCTTATCTGAGAAGATGCTTCTATGGCTGCACAATATTCGCTCCGCGCACCTAGTATATCGTTACCGAAATAACGTATACTTGGAGCCTTATTTGCCTGGCAGGTTTTTTCGTCAATTTGGGTATAGTCAGCTGTTCCTTGACTGCCCCAGTGCTTGCCTGGGCTTCGAGGGCAGTGTCCTTGACGGCATCCGGGCGTGGCATTATTACAATGCTGTTCATACCCGGGCTAGCTTCTCAGTCCCTGACGCTAATACGCAAGGGGATATTCTGTACATGGCGGCTCTTTATCACGTTGCGGCGAGCAAATCTCCCGTAAACTTTGACGTGAACACCAGCTTCATTGTCGGGACCGGCTAGGCAGAAAAGCCCGAGGGCTCCAGGAAGAGAAAGAGAGGGGCGAATAGGGTTCCTGTGCCAGACTCGGAGTCCACTGCGGTGGATGAAGAGGATGACGAGCAGGCCGCCGATGACACATCGTATTCTTCGGACGAGGAGGTGGGGGACCAGCCTCCTATTGTGCCGGACGAAGAGGTGGAGGATCATCCACCTGTTGTGCCTGGTGCCTTGTGCCAACGAGGCAGGCGTCTGTCCACTGACGATGGCAGGACCTATTCCACGAAGTGGGCTGCGGTAAGACATCGCCGGCTGTTTATTGATGTTGATGCTGTTTCTGAAGTGATTAGAATTTCAACTGCCTTTTCCTTCTTTTTCTAAGTTATGGCCTAATTATTTTTTCTTTTGCTCCATATAGGCGTCCGGGGAGTCTGCTTCTCGGGACTCGACTACTGAAGTCGATCCAGCCTTGTCTACTTTGATCCATGATATGTGCACCGCCATCACTTCCGCTGGGGTTCTTCCGGAGGAGGTCGGGGAGTCTCACCTTGCTGAGACCTCAAACCATAGGAATGGGGGCTCTACTGCCCCCGTCCCTGAGACAGCTGAATTCCAACAGAATGACACTGAACTGGCTGGCTCCCCTTCAGGGGTGGCTGGGGCAGAGAAACCAGTTAAATTTGAGTTGGAAGCTGCAGGTGGGGAGACCATGCCAGCTTCGAACGAGCTGCAGCCTCCGAGCTCTTCCCCTGGTAAGATAAACCAGCTTCTTAACTTGTGAGGAGGCCTATTTGTTCTATCATCCTGTCCTTCATGGATTAATGATTGCTTTGGACGTGCAGGTCCCACCCCTTTATTGCCGGTGATGGACATTGTCAGGGCAGACTCTACCGGAGGGGATCTGATGGAAGCACGTGTGCCTCCTTCTTTTCCAACCCATACTGAGGGGATTCCAGCTGGGTAAAGTTCGGGAGCCTTGGCGATAGTACAGCTGGAGCAAGGGACGACGCTTTCCCTGCCATCCTCTATGAATAGGGTTTCGGGAGTCAACCTTTCCGCTCTACCAAGTATCCAGGCTCTTCGGGCGGCAGTAGAGGAGCTAGTTGCCATCCATGCATCTTTTCGTACAGAATTCGTTTCCCTGTTGGCAGGGACGGCAAGTTCTGAGGCTACTCCTTCGGTACTGTCTGCCACACTTCCTTTGATGCCGTCCTCTACAGAGATTTTGGATGAAGTGTCCCAGGATGTGGTCGACAGTTTCCACTGCCACCTGAAGAGGGAGATCGAGGCAGCTGTGGAGAAGGGGGACTCACTTTTCTATGGCCCGTCAATGCGCCGGTGGCCAGATTAATATCCTTAGAACACTCTCCGGTGGAGCGGGACTGGCTGCACTTCTGGAGCCTAAGCTGTTAGAGGCTGATCGTCTTGTGGCCCAGTTTTGCGTGCTGCAGCAAGCTGATTTACCCGCGGTAATAAACCAAGAGCAAAATTTCCTTATAACCGCGGTGGAGAAGGTGAGGCTTGCTCGGGAATCGATCAAGCCAACTATATTGAAGGACCGCCAGGATCTGACTCAGTTGTACGATCAATGGAACCGTCGGACTGAAGATTGTGCAGCTCGGAAAGCGGCAGCCTCCCGCGGGGTAGCTGACACTCGGGAGCAGATCCTCGAACTCCAGAAAAAGCTGGCTTTCCTGGAGTCCGAGCTCGAAGCTGCTCGTCCTAAGAAAGGGATTGCCATTCAGGAGGCTGACAAATTTAGTAGGGCTTCTTCCAATCTAGAACTTGCCCTAAAGAAGATGGAGAACGACTGGCAGGCATATATGTATTTGAATGATGCAGAGCAGTTATCCCAGGAGGCCGAGCGCCGAGCGAAACAGAGGCTTGAGCGGGGGACTGCCTTGGTGAGAAACCGCCTCTTGGAGTTGTGTAATGCCGAACTATTGTCGGCATTTTCTTCTTTCGTTTCTGTTTTCTTTTTTTTTCTTTTCTTCTTTGAGAGGGACGTGGTCCCAAAACATGTAATGCTTTTTCGTCTTTCAAATAAAGAGTACTTTCCATTCTACCCTTTATTTGTGTTACTTGTTGGTGCCTGTGGTATTGTGGTAATGTTTGCCCCGCATGGGGGACTTGTTTGTGGACCTGTTATCCCTGGCATACCTTGGTTTTAGGTATGGATAACAAGTTTGATTGGGGATATCTAGAACAGTTCCACGGTAAGGTGGTCGTGGGTGTTCGGGGTATCGGGAGATAGAATGCCATGGAGCAGCTGGGCTCCCGGGGCATGATAAGGAATGGTAGGCCTGTACTAAGAGATTTAGCAAAGGACATTTGTGGGCCTATTATCCTTGGCATACCCTGACTTAGGATACGGATAATAGGATGAAGGGGAACCAACATACTTACTCAGAGGTGATAAGGACGTGGCAGGCATGAGGGTTTTACCGTGGAGTCTTCCTACTCAGAGGTAATGAGGACATGGCAGGAGTGGACTCAATGGAGGATATTTATGGTCAACAGAGGACATTTGTGGGCCTATTACCCTTGGCATACCCTGGTTCAGGGTACGGGTAATAAGATGAGAGAGGACCAACATACTTACTCAGAGGTAATGAGGACATGGTAAGTACGGAGGTTTTACCGTGGAGTCTTTCTACTCAGAGGTAATGAGGACATGGCAGGAGTGGACTCAGCAGAGAATATTTGTGGTCCTATTATCCTTGGCGTACTCCGGTTGTGGGTATGGATAATAAGTCGAAAGAGAATCATCATACTTACTCAGAGGTAATGAGGACATGGCAAGCATCAAGGTTTCTTCGATGGAGCCTTCCCACTCAGAGGTAATGAGGACATGGCAGGAGTGGGCTCAATGAAGGAGGGTACATAGAACGACTCAGAGGTAATGAGGACATAGAAGTTCTATGTATGGGGTGACTTGTTTTTGGTGGAAGTGAAACGACTCAGAGGTAATGAGGACATGGTCATTTTGGAAATTTGTGGATCGGTTACCTTTTTTGTGCACTGGGAGTGCGGGTGGTGGATCATGAGGGAGGATCTCTTCCAGAAAGAAAGTTCAGAGGTATGATCATACATGACTTACTATCTGAAAGAGTAACCGAAATGTGAGTTCAGAGGCACCAGCGGGTACATGACTCGATAATTTGGAATATTGTGAATGTGTGAGTTCAGCGGCACCAGCGGGTACATGACTCGATAATCTGGAATAGTGTGGATGTAAGTTCAGCGGCACCAGCGGGTACATGACTCGATAATCTGGAATGTTGTGGATGTGAGTTCAGCGGCACCAGCGGGTACATGACTCGATAATCTGGAATGTTGTGGATGTGAGTTCAGCGACCCCAGCGGGTACATGACTCGATAATCTAGGATGTGTCATTTAGACACAATATTTCTTCAGGAACTTACCGTTGATGGGCAACATGAGCAAGTCTTCATTTTGCTTTGCGAGGCGGTAAGCACCGTTGGAGAATACAGCCTCAATGATAAATGGACCTTCCCATTTTGGCTAGAATTTGCCGACGGTCTTGTGAGTCATGACCATCGGCCTCTGGACTGCCAGAACGAGATCGCCCACTTGGAATGTTCTGATTTTGACCTTCTTGTTGAAGGCTCCAGAGATGCATGCTTGGTATAGCTCGATCCTTCGTTGAGCCAGGAGGCGCTTTTCATCTAAGGCCTCTAACTCTTGTAGCCGGCGATGGCAGTTATCGTCCGTCGTTAATTGATAAGTGAGAGCGATGCGGAGTGAGGGTATTTGAGTCTCCAATAGGAGAACTGCCTCACTCCCGTACACTAGGGAGAATGGTGTGTTCCCTGTCGCCGTTCGGACTGTGGTACGGTACGCCCATAAGCATTCACCAAGCTTCTCGTTCCAGTCGTATTTGTTGGACGATACAAACTTCTTGAGTAGTTTGATGATTGTTTTATTGAATGCTTCTGCCAACCCGTTTGTCGCTGGATTGTATGGCGTCGAAGCAATATTCTGGATTCGGTGCTTGTCGCAGAACCGATAGAAGGCGTGGCTTGCAAACTGCGAACCATTATCTTGGATGATCCTTCGGGACAGTCCAAAGCGATAGATGACGTGGTACTTAAGGAAGCTGATCACGTTTAAAGTCTTTACTTCTGCAAGCAGGACAGCTTCCGTTCATTTGGAGAAATAATCTGTAATTGTGAGTATGAAGCGATGTCCTCGGGAGGAAGGTGGAGTGATTGGACCAATGATATCCATCCCCAATGCTTCGAACGGCCAGGACGCCACTGTCGGATGTAGAAATTCGGATGGTTGGTGGATGAAGTCCGCGTGGAATTGGCAGGCTTTGCACTTTCTCGCATAGTCTATCTCATCTGCTACCATCGTGGGCCAGTAGTAGCCCATTCGGCGAAGACGATCTTACAATTTAGGGCCAAGCTGATGGGCCCCACAGACACCGTCATGAGCTTCGCGTACGGCTTCTTTGGCCTCTGCGTTTGATAGACACCGAAGCAATAATCCATCATAGGATCTGCGATACAACATTTTCGCCTCTGTATCGTAGAAGAATCTGAGAGAACGCCGTCTGATGGAGGTAGCTTCCTTTGGGTTCTCGGGCAGGATATCGTAGATGACGAAGTCAATGAATGGTTGTCTCCAATCTGGGACATCGTCGATCGTCTGGGCAGAGTAACTTGCCATGAATTGAACGTTATTCTTGGGGCAGACCAGCTCGTGGCCTATCACATCTATCGATTGATGAGTATGATTTGGCACTGCTAGGGAAGCGGCAAGGCCTTCTAAGGCATCGGCTTCGATATTTTGGAGTCTGGGAACGTGTTCAATGAAGAACCCTTCAAATGACGAGATGATGTTGATTGCTATTTGGTGATAGGGGATCATGTCTTCATGGCGAACCTCGTATGAACCCCGGATCTGATTGACGATTAACTGTAAATCGCCGTATGCTTTAAGATATTCTATCCCCAGCTCTCTTGCAAGTTGGAGGCCAATGACCAGAGCGTTGTACTCGGCAACATTGTTAGAGCAGGGTTCTGTGAGAGAGTAAGCGTGATTGATCACCAATCCGGAAGGAGAAACCAGTACCACCCCGACTCCGACGACGATGTTGCCCTTGGGTCCAGTTCTCGAAGCCTCGTCGAAGAACATTCGCCATATATCATCGTGAGAGGTTGCATGCGAGTCGGCGACCTCATCTGGGATTTCTTCATATATTCTGGATGACTCCGAGCCTGGGTGAGCTGCCAAAAAGTCTGCCAGGGCTTGACCTTTGACAGCCTTTTGTGGGACGAAGATCATATGATAAGGGGACAACAATATTGCCCATGTAGCGAGGCGAGAGTTGAGTGCCCCTTGTTTAGTCATGAGGACCCTGAGAGGGTTGACTCGTGATATCACTTGTATGGTTTGTCCAGTGACATAGTGCCGCGTCTTCTGAATGGCGAACACCAGGGCGAGGCATTCCTTCTCCACAGTGGTGTATCGGTGCTCTGGCCCAATCATCATTCGACTAAGGTAATATATGGCTTGTTCATGGCCTGCATCATTGTTTTGTGCCAGTAGAGCCCCGAGGGAATGTTCTATTGCTCGTACGTAGAGCAGGAATGGTTTTCTAGCAACCGGATCCACCAGGACTGGAGGGTTCGACAAATATTCTTTGATGCTGTCGAAGGCCCGCTGACATTCTTCGTCCCATACGAATGAGACGCCTTTCTTCATGAGATGGGTGAATGGTCGACATTGCCCGGAGAGGTTAGAAATGAACCTCCTGATGTAAGCTAGCCTCCCTTGGAGGCCTCTGAGTTCGCGGAGATTTCTCGGGGGACCCATCTCCATAATTGCCTTTGTCTTCTCAGGGTCTACATGGATACCCTGGGCGGTGATGATAAAACCCAAGAACTTCTCGTTGGATACGCCCAGGAAGGACTTTGTTTTGTTCATTTTTAAATTGTGCGCTCGCATCAGATCGAATACCGTCTACAGATCCTGCAGATGGTCTCCCTTACAACGACTCTTGACGGCGATGTCATCAACGTAGCACTCCACCGTCTTGCGTAAGTGGTCTCTGAAGATGATACTTATGGCTCTTTGATATGTGGCGCCGGCATTCTTCAAACCGAAAGGCATGACTGTGTAACAGTATGTGCCAATCGGTGTTCGGAATGATATATGCTTTTCGTCGTCAGGAGACATCTTGATTTGGTTGTACCCCGAGAAGCCATCCATGAATGACATACGTTCGATGCTGCATGTGTTGTCGATCATAATGTATGTGATAGGAAGGGGGAATTCATCTTTAGGGCATGCATCGTTCAGATTGCGAAAGTCGATGCAGATTCGAATCTTCCCATTTTTTTTAAGGACGGGTACTATGTTGGCGACCCAATCCAGGTGTTGTTCCTCACGAATAAAGCCGCTAGCTATTAATTTGTTGACATCGGCCTCGATCGCATCCGTGATGCCCGGGCGGAAGTGTCGTTGTTGTTGCTTGACTGGCTTTGCATCCGGCCGAATGTTGAGTTTGTGAAGAGCAACCTCGGGGTTTAGTCCTCGCATGTCTTCATAGCTCCAGGCGAACACATCAATATAATCTTTGACAAGTTCCAATAGCGATTCTCGCTCTTCGTCTGTTAGGCTTTTACTGACGAAGATTGGTTTTGGAGAAGATTCGCTACCGAGATCCACTTGTATAACCTCATCTTCAGTTGGGGGTTCTCTCCGTTCGAACCGTTTTTCCCATTGTGCATCCAACTATTGGGCCCACGGCTCTAACTCGAGGATTTCTGAAATGTCTTCATCTTCTTCGTAAGCGTCGACGAATGCCATGTTGACTGACAGGACTTGTCTGAATACGTCTTCGATGCTGGTATCTGAGTCAGAAGTTGGTAACCCGGTTGAATGTGACTGCTAGTCACATTCTTCATCTGAACGCTCAGGGGTTGTCGTGGGTGTTACA
Organism: Iris pallida; assembly: GCA_029216955.1. Classification (NCBI taxonomy): domain Eukaryota; kingdom Viridiplantae; phylum Streptophyta; class Magnoliopsida; order Asparagales; family Iridaceae; genus Iris; species Iris pallida. The sequence goes on along the minus strand of JANAVB010037818.1, from coordinate 9,038,111 downwards.
TACCCTAATCTATATCGAGTTTTGCTATAGTAGCCCCGTAGTTTGCCAGCTGGGACCAGTGGCTTCAAAGGTAATCGTCGCCCGGTGCCGTAGTTCAAGTCTAGCGTAGTCTCCAGATCATACCCTTGTTTTGTATGAGATATTTTGATTGGGGGCTATAAAGATGGAGAGGCAGTCTCCCGGCATCTGATTCAAGGTCGACTTCTTCTACGGTGAAGGGCTGCGGATCGTCCTTCCGGCCGAAGATGATTGGATGATCCCCTCCCTCGATTATGCGGTAAGTGTCTTCTACTGGAGTAAGCTGGATTGCGGTGTACACATTTGTCACCTGTGTGTGTAGGTGAGTGCCTATACCGTGTTCCATAGCATACATTGTACACAGCTTATTGAGCTCGAGGTAGTTCAAAGATAGCTCTTTATTGATGAAGTAAGGTATCTTTTCTAAGGGGATTACATCATCTACAGAGGAAACATCAGTGTGGGCAGCCACATACTTGGCTAGCTCCGGTTCCTCTTCGGCTACCCCCTATATAAACGAAGACTGAGAGGACGACCTGGCAGCTTGATCGTCAGAGGTTCAGCTGGTGGAGCAGAGCATGGAGTTGTTGGCAGACTAGCGACCCCGAGCTTGGTACTCGATGCTAGGCGGGGAGTGGTTGGTTCGCTAGAACTCCCAAACCTTGCATCGGGGTGACGACTCTTCTTGGGACGGCGTATCGTCATTGGCTTGTCGGAGGGATTGAGCTTCTCCGTTTGCGGCTGGCCGACTCTCGGCAGCCTGATTGTCAGTGGCTCCGTTGTGGGTCTTGGCACATGGCCAGACCTTGGCAGACGGATATCATCTGTTCTTCTTGCGTCGAGAGGCTGATTGCGTCCTTACGCAGAGTGGATGTAAGGGGTACGTACTTGCCAGGTTTGCGAGCTTGGAGGTGGATCGTCAGAGGTTCTTCTCATTCTGTGGTTGTCTCGGTACAAGCTTGCACATCTCCTTCACCAAGGTGCTTCTTCGACTTTTTGTACAGACAGGAGTCTGAGTAGTAGGATTCGACCCCTTTGAAGGGATCGATATCAACAAATTTTGTCCTCACGAAGCCGTGTTTGTCGACATATTTGAAGCATTAGTGCAGCGTAGAAGGCATGATCAAATAATCGAGTATCCAATGGCGCCCCAAGAGGATGTTGCAAGAAGTGTCTGCATCTATGACGTAGCAGGTGACTTCTGATTGGAGATCGCCAATCTGACACTTTAGATGAATCTTCCCAATTGGGTAGCTCCTGCCCGAATTGAAACCGCTGATGGCGGTGCTTGTTGGCGTCAGGCGATGCATTGGGATACGAAGATGATGTAACAGACACTTCGGGATAATGCTTATAGAAGAGCCAGGATCAATGTGCATCCGATCCACCTTTACGTCGCCGATGTATCCAGTGTAGTATAATGGGCGATCGTGCAGGTTGGTTTTGATGAGCATATCCTGCAGAGTTAAGACAATATTGGGCATCGATCATGTGCAAGCGCTGTCTGCCGGTGGGTTCTCTTCCGTGAGGTTGACCTGAGCCAGGTACGCGTCGGCATTTTGGAGTGCATCGTTCAAAGCCGCACGAACATCCTTTGAGAGTCTCAGAAGCTCGTATAATGACAACTTGGCCGGTGTGTTGGCCAATTGTGCCAAGATGTCGAAGTTGTAGGGCTTCTCCAGCCCCTGTGGTGCCTCTTTTCGAAGGGATTTGTCAAAGCGAGTCTCCCTCGGCCTAGGCTTGTCGGTCATCGGAGGCTGAGCCGGTCCCGGAGCGTCAGTTGTAGCGGGCTGATGATCTTCAGCCGAGTTGTCAGCCACGGGTTGGGATTGTGCCCCAGACTGCGTAACGACGGCTGTAACTTCTTCGATATTTGTCGAGATTGTGCGACAGGACCTGACTTTTCCACTCTTCTTCTTGCAGATGGAAGTTGATGTGGGCCGAGTCACTTCCGATACCAAGTCTGGATGGATCAATATGACCTCCCCTCGTGATGTGGTAAGGGGCACTAGACCAGCAGCCTGATCTCGGAGAGGTAGAAGATTAGCAATCTCCATTGTCGCCAGGGGGATGGGTGTAGGTCCTAAAAAATCAAGTTGCACATCAATAAAGTCATGAAGATCAAGAAATCCATCTTTTAAATGAACTGCGCAGACATCAGATTGCGCAGTATACAGATTGCGCACAATAGACTGCGCACACTCTCAAGCGCGCAGGCTGACGTGGCAAATCATCATCATTACCTGACACAATCAAATCTTCTGACAGCTGACAGCAGGGAGAACGAGGCGACTGTTTGTTTAATTGTACAGCACGACGCTCAAGGACAGCTGGCAGCGCAATCAGTAAGCCTATCTGATGCGTAATCCATAATGGCGCAATCCATGTCTGCGCAGTCCACGTCTGCGCAATACAAATCCAGCGTAATTCAGGTTGTGCGCTCTATCAACACAACTGACAACATATAGTGGCATTCATGCCATCAATTGCTCATTACGTGGCAACCGTCTATGCACGATCATGCACATTTCAATCAAATGATGCCATGTGTCCCAGACAGTTGGCCCATGATCAGACAACTGCCTGCGCAGTCCACTGTTGCGCAATCCAATTCATGCACAATCTATCATGCGCAGTCCAGAATAACTAAAAGTTAGTTATTTCCAGAACTCTATAAATAGAGTTTCAAGTCTCCATTCAAGGGGATCAGGGATCACAGATCAGAATTATCAGAGAGTCCAGGAGTTCTTGCCCAAGTGCTACTGCATTCTTCCGAGGCTTTTGCCTTCAATTCTCCGAGGCTATTGCCTTCAAGTCAACTTCAGAGGCTACCATCTTCAAAGTTCACATCGTCTAAGGGATAAAGCAATCGTCTTCTAGATTGGATTCCTACAGTTGCACTTTCCCAGAATTCTTGTAATCTTTACAAAGTTTGTATCAATAAAGTTTCATACTTTCATTTTTGCAAACAAAATAGCGACTCTGCTGGAGACGACTTTCTCCTCCGACGAGGAAGTGACAACTCAATGTGATGTAGCGTCTATTGGGAAGACGCAGAAGACTCTGGTTGTGAAGGTCAACCAGACAGCCTACGAAACCATGATCAACTCCAAGACCACTCCTCGCACTGCAACAACTTCTGCCACAAGCAAAGTGCACCCAGTGTGGGTCCCAAAGACTGCTATACAGTCCAAAGTTTCTGCCAGCAAGACTTCTGTGCAGTCTGCCAGCAAGACTTCTGCGCAGTCTGCCAGCAACACTTCTGCACAGTCTGCCATCAAGACTGCTGCGCAGTCCAAGGCTTCTGTCACTAAGCCTGCTGCACAATCTGTCTCTGCCATTGCTGCACAATCAGCTGTTGCCAGTACACAGAAGACTTCATATGCTGTCTTGGCTAAGTACAAGACTCCTATGTCTCTAGCGCAGTTGGCTGCCAATCTTCCTGCGCAAAACAACACTCCAGCAACCAGAGTCCATCCTAAGCATTTTGTGGCAAGAACTCCTGATGTTCAAACCACAGTTTCTGTAGCCAAAGCCAGTATACCATCAACCCATACGCAAATCATGCCTGCGCAATCCAAGAGTGACAGCCTTTTGGCTAAACTCTCTTCTTCTCATAATAAGGGGAAAAGCTCTGCTCCTCCTCTCAAAGACCCTGTTGCTCCTGCGCAATCCACAGGGGGTAGTCTTTTGGCTATTCCTCTTCTTCTTCAAAATAAAGGAAAAGGCCCGTTGGTCTTCTCTCAGAATTCCTCGTCTCATGACTTGGAAGACAACAGAGGGAAACGCTCTTTAGCTGATCCTTCTCTACAAAACAAAGGAAAAGGCCCTTTGGTCTTTTCTCAATCTTCCTCGATTTTTACCGTAGAAGATCAATCTGAACGTGCCTCGGCACCAATCAGTATAAGAATTCCTTCAAACAAGGGTTCTTCTTCCCTTTATGACAAGAGAACTTGTACTAACCAAAGAGGTATTCTGCCTACCCGGTAGCAATATTCCAAGACCTCCCAACTCTCAAGATATCCCGCTCAAGACAGAGAAAATTGCTGGTGTCTCAAACAGAAACCCCTGGGGGTGAATTTGCTGATCTCAGAACTTATCTTAACAGACCCACTTCGGTGAAACGCAAACAGCCAATGCCGAAGACCAAACATCATCAAAAACAAATCTTCAGGGTTAAAAATCCCGACACTTATGCCAATGAAGTGAGCACTTCCCTGTATACTCAAGGGACAAATTATTTGAAGAATCAGAATCATGTTCCGAACATTATCAAAGGACAGATCCCTCAGAGTTTTTCTCATCCTGCTGTTGTTTTCGATCTCCGAGAACATCTCAGACAAAAATGGGACAATGTTTCAACACCTCCATCTCAATCATCTGATCATCATTGCAATCACAAAGTCATCATCCAATGTTGTTGTCAAACAACAAAAAGATCTGTCTTTGATCGTCTGACTTTTGCAAACTCTGAACCTATGTCGGAAGATGAAGAAGAAGTGTTGTACGCTTCTGTCAACATGATTTCCCGAGACACTGGGGGTAGAAGGTGCTCTAAGCACGGCAAACCTCGCAAACCAAGCCAGCGGTATCTAGATTTACTTCAAGAATCTTCTGAAGGAGTATTTTGACATACCCGGTCCCGAAGCCGAGACACAATCGGTCAAAGGAATCTTCTTCAAGATCCTTCTGGTTATCTTCCTACTTCTCAGTCAGGAGACGACTCTTTCTCCGACTATGATGCATACAGCGAAAGCTCTGAACAGACAGTGTCCTCTACTGTACCAAGAAAAGTGACAGCTTATGTTGTCAATGAAGACCCAGATGCTTCAACCTCAGAAAATCAAGAACAACGGATTGCTGCACTTGAAGACAAACTGAAGACTATGGCTGAAATGGTCGCCAGCATGCATTCTATTATTGTGGCACAACATGCCACACCACCAATTGTACCTGCTGTAAGTCCTGAAATTATAGCATCTTCGGTACCTGTCAATGCTGGGTTGGGGGTGGCACCTACTCAAATACCTCCTGTACAAATCTAACCTACACCCAGTCAGTCAGGTGCTGGGGTGGTACTTACCATGCAGTTCCTCCTCCTAACACTCAGATTCCACCTGCTCCTTCTTCATCATCAGAAGATGCCAATGAAGCTGTCAAACTCTTGAGAACTCAGTTCGAAGCTTTTAAGGAGAAAGACAACTTACAAAGATTGGGAATCAAGCAGCCATACCCAGTTGAATTGAAGGAAGTCCCGTTTCCTCCTAAGTACAAAATCCTAACAATCTCTCTGTTTGATGGCAGCACTTCTCCAAGCCAGTTCATCAATCACTTTGAGGTAATGACCATTCAACTTCAACCAAATGACGCTCTTCTTACCAGAGTATTCGTCGGCTGTTTAGCTGGCGTAGCATATGATTGGTACAGAAGCTTGCCCGATGGTTGTATCACCTCTTTCTCAGGTCTCAAACAAATCTTCCTGGAACGATTCTATGAGGGATTCAACGACATGACTATGTCGGTTCTCAACAAAATCAAACAGAAACATAATGAAACCGCTGAAAGTTTTATCGAACGGTTCCGCCGTGAAGCCTTGAAGATGCCTCCAGGGACTCCGGCCGCTATCACTATTGATACTTGCAAGGCAAATCTTTTGCCTATCAGCAGCATGTGGACAGGGTCAACCCAATTCCAAGACTGGCCATCCTTTATTGTCAATGCTAAAGCTGCTGAAGTTAGAGCTGACAAATTTAAGCAGTTAGGGGTACAAATGTCCAACCCCGACCAGGATGAACACCAGACATCAGGTGGTGGCAACCGCCAGAACAACCGCAAACCAAAAGAAACTTTGAACATCAATTTGAATAAGAACAAAGAATCTTTGTCGGTTAATGTAGCTCCTCCTACATCCACTTCTACTCCTTCTGCACCTTCCTCCAAGGGAACCTCGTCCTAAAGTAGAGTATTCCTTTGATGAGAATGATACTGCAAGCATTTTTGACTGCTTACTCAAAAGCAACAAGATTCAACTTCCAGATCCAAGGAAGCCCGATGAAGTCGGTAAGACTGATCATCCCAAGTACTGTGTCTATCACAAATTCATCGGACATCCCACTCGAGCATGTTATGTGCTCAAAGGCAAAATTCAGGAGCTGGTCAACGTTGGCGTCGTCACTCTGCAATAAGACGAGAAGACTGTTACTGCAAATATGGTTTCAGTCCAGTTTGGTGACTTTCCTCCGCAGATGTTACAGTACGGTGTCATTCCTATTCCCAAAGTTACTCTTGAGATTGAGAATCTTCCTCCTCCACCAAATGAAGGTCTCATTCCCTTGTCTCTTGACAATGGCGAAGTTATGTGGATCCATCCAGATCTTGCTTCAGAGTTTGAAGTTTTCTCTTCTTTTAAGAAGAAAGACCGCTCAAAAAGTAAGACAAAAACTTGTAATATGGTGTCTTTTGACCCCATAGTTGATGAAGAAATTCTGCTAGCCACCAGATCAGGGAAAGCCTACTTGAAGGAGTATCCTGAAACTCAAGAGAATCCCGCCTCTTCTTCTGAACCTGCTCCAGTACAATCTACTTCCTCTGAAGAGATTCCTTCTACATCCTCACCAGTTGTAGTACCTATTCCTCCCAAGCCGGTGGTTGCTGACAAAGGCAAGCAACAAGTCTGCTTTGACAAACCCCTGAAGAAATCATCTCCTACAGGACTTGAAAAGCTGTACAACTTTGATATATTGGCTCAACTAGCTAATACACCGGCTAGGCTATCAATCTTCGAGCTCTTGCGCCTTTCTAAAGAGACTCGAGAAACTCTAAGTGAAGCCCTGATGCAGGCTAAAACTTGCCTAACTCTTCTCAAAAAGCCGAAAGCAGAACCGGTCTCTTGTCGTCATTGTCACAGTGTATTAGAGTTGATTCCAAACATCACTTTCACTCAGGATGATATGGTGCTGGAGGATAATAGACATGATCGTCCTCTCTACTATACAGGATATGTCGATTCAATGAAAGTCGATCGTATCCTGATAGATCCAGGGTCTGCTCTCAGCATCATGCCAAAGACGATGCTAGACGCATTGAAGATACCAGTGCATAGTCTTTCAAGCACAACCACCACTATCTTGGGATTCAACCAAGGAAGGAGTGAACCTTTGGGTAAGATTCGCCTAAAACTCCAAACAGGCAATCTTTGCACAAAGGTGACCTTCTATATCATCGATAATCATGGTTGTTCTTACAACGCTCTTCTGGGAAGACCATTCCTCCATGAACATAATGTTGTTCCATCAACTCTTCATCAATGCTTTAAATATGTCGATGAAAAAGGAGAAGTTCATAAGGAGGTTGCAGACCTTTATCCTTTCAAGGGTGTCGAAGCATATTGCAACGACGCTCGCATGTACAAGGATGAATTCATGAAGGTTGTCTTGTCTCTGGATACTGAAGAAGAATCAGAAGCAGTGCCTAAAGATACCCTTATTATATCTGTTAAAGGGCGTGTTTCTCGTCCTCAATCTTCAAAGCCACTGGCTATTCACTTGCCAGTTCAGAAGAAACCAACTGATGATGATCATGATCAAAGGGAGCTTACCTCTTCTGAGCCGCTTGTTATTGATTTACGTCGTAACAAGGACAAAAAGTAGCTCACTTCTTCTGAGCCATTTGTTATAGATCTACCTCATAACAAGGAAAAAAGGAAGCTCACATCCTCTGAGCCGCTTATTATCGACCTCCGTCGTAACAAAGCTAATCCTCCTCCTCGTTCTTCTTCTCCCCCTCTTGTAATCAATCTGACCAAGCTTGTTAAGGCTAAAGGTCCTGTTGTAAATACAGATGTACAGATCAATAAAAAAGCATCTACTTTCCAGTATACTGATATCATTTATTATACTAAATGCTATTTGGATATGTTAGATAGCTTCAAATCATTTACAATAGGAGTTGTACAATCTCTTCAAACAGAAGTCTCATTTGAAGACCCAGATGACTTACCGTATTGTCCCTTCTCGAAAGAAGGGCGAAAGTATAATACTTTTTAGTAAAGGACCGGAACAACAATTCAGTTATACGGATGATAGTAAACTTAATGATACAGGACATCTCCAGCTTCGATGTTACAGTCAACAATCAAAAGACATCATCCGAAAAATGGGTTATGACTTCAAGAGCGGCCTCAACTACGGTAAAGGTAGAAAGACTCCTCTTCGTATAGCTGTTCCAAAAGGAAAGTCAGAGATGTACTACAGCAGGACCAAAAGAGGTCTTGGATATGCTTCTTCTCTAATGTTATCCCCAGCAATTTCTGACTCTGATAGTGAAGAGCGCTCTAGCTCTTCTGATTCCAGATCATGGGATTCTGACATCAGTACTGGTCAAATTCATCGATTGACTGTGTCTTCTAACATGGTCTCTGCCGAACTTCCAGAAGGCTATGACGAGGATCTTGAAGAAAACCCTGAAACAGATCCTTGGGCTCAACGAATGGATACCCAATGGGAACTCCGATTCGAACAAAGAGAACCTCCTACCGAAGATCAATTAGTTCAAATTGATGTAGGAGAGAACGGATCACCTCGTCCAATATTCCTTAGCAAGAATCTTTCAGAAGAGGATAAACAAGAATTAATTCTTCTGATTAAAGAATATATTGATGTCTTTGCCTGGAGCTATGAAGACATGCCAGGACTGGATCCTAAAGTTGCTACTCACAAACTGAACATTTTGCCGAATGCAAAATCGGTCAAACAACAACAACGGTGTTTCAAGCCAGAAATGATGGATGCAATCGACGATGAAGTCAAGAAGCTTATAGCTTGCGGCTTTATCAGAGAATAGCAGCATCCTGATTGGGTAGCTAATGTTGTCCCAGTACTAAAGAAAACCGACAAAGTTCGAGTCTGCATCGACTTTCGGGATCTTAATGAAGCATGTCCAAAAGACGAATTCCCTCTCCCTATTACGGATGTCATGATCGACAATACTTGTGGGTTCGAAAGAATATCTTTCATGGATGGATTCTCCGGATACAATCAGATTCGGATGCATCCTGAAGATGAAAAGCATACTTCTTTCCGCACTCCTCGTGGAGTCTACTGTTACACAGTGATGCCATTTGGTCTCAAGAATGCTGGTGCAACATACCAACGAGCTATGAGTACCATCTTCAGAGATCATCTTCGCAAAACTGTCGAATGTTACGTTGACGATATCGTCGTCAAAAGTCGTCTGAAAGAAGATCACATCCAAGATCTGAGAACTATCTTCAATCTCATGCGCCAACATCAGCTCAAGATGAATCCCACCAAGTCATTCTTGGGTGTCTCTAGTGGTAAGTTTCTCGGTTTCGTCATTACCTCTAAGGGTATACACGTGGATCCCGAGAAGATCAAAGCCATTCAAGAGATGCATCCTCCACGCAACCTAAAAGAGCTACGAGGATTCCAAGGTCGACTTGCGTACATCAGAAGGTTCATTTCGAACTTGTCTGGACGTTGCAGACCATTTACTCAACTAATGAAGAAGGGTGTATCTTTCGTTTGGACCGAAGAGTGTCAACGAGCATTTGATGACATCAAGCGATATCTTATGAATCCACCAGTCTTGGTGCCACCAATCTCCGGCATACCATTCTTAATGTATGTTCGTGCCATGGACCATTCATTGGGTGCTTTACTAGCCCAAAGGAATAAAGAAGGCCATGAACAAGCTATCTATTATCTCAGTCGTACTATGATTGGTGCTGAACATCGTTATAGTCCAGTCGAAAAAGAATGCCTAGCTCTCATGTTTGCTGTTTAAAAGACTCGATATTATATCATTGGTCAAACAATTCATGTCATATCCCGAGTCAATCCTCTTCGGGTACTGATGAAGAAACCTAGCACACTCAACTCTCGGCTGGCTACATGGGCCATTCTGCTAGCCCAATATGATATGGTATATGTTCTACAAAAGTCTGTCAAAGGTTAAGCACTGGCGAATTTCTTAGCAGCTCATCCTGTTCCAGAGACGTCAAAGCTCTACGATGAAATTCCAGACGAGACGTTGGAAGTCAACATGATCTCTGAAGAATTTCCAACCTGGCGTCTAATCTTTGACGGAGCATCCAGAATCGGACCCAATGGTACCATTGTAGCAGGAGTAGGAGTTGTTCTCGTTTCTCCAGATGGATCAACTATCCAAAGAGCCTACTCTCTAGATGAACCATGCTCCAACAATGTGGCAGAGTACAATGCTCTACTCATTGGCCTTCAATTAGCCAAACAACTTGATGTCGAGTATCTTGAAGTCTATGGTGACTCTAAGCTGGTTGTTAATCAGGTTATTGGAACCTATGAAGTTCGTCATCAAGACCTAGTGCCTTATCATGAAGCAGCAATCAACATGGCTACGTCATTCAAAGCCTTCTTCATAGACTATGTTCAGCGAGCTTGTAATACTGAAGCAGATGCTTTGGCCTACCTTGCAGCAGTCTTAGCCATCCCCATCAAAAGATTGCAAGTAGTGGTCATCTCTAATCGAGAATTGTTTTGCATTAAAAACAATCGTGATATTGAATTCAGTAATTTCACTGAAGTCAATGTTATCAGTGAAGATTGGAGAGCCCCCTTCATCGACTTTGTAGTTCATGACATGCTCCCTGAAGATCCAAAAGAGGCCACGAGTATTCGTCGAAGGTCTCTACGATTCTACTACAACCAAACCACTAAGACCCTCTATCGGCAGACTTATGACGGTCTTCTTCTACGCTGTCTAGCTGGTGATGAAGCAAAATAAGTACTGCATGAAGCTCACGACGATGTTTGCGGAGCACATCAACCCGGTCTTAAACAACAGGATCGTATCCGACGTATGGGTTACTATTGGCCCTCTATGGTATCTGATGCCATTGATTATGCAAGGAAATGTCGAGCTTATCAAATCCAGGCATATTTCATTCATCAACCTTCAAAATTTCTGTATCTGATGGCTGCTTCCTGGCTTTTTGAAGCTTGGGGCATGGACATTATAGGTTCTATCAATCCTCCTTCTTCTAGAGGACATCGGTTCATACTAGCAATAACCGATTATTTCTCTAAATGGGCTGAAGCTATACCTCTGGCTGAAGTCAAGACCAGCAGTGTCGTCAACTTCGTTAAACACCATGTCATTTATCGATTTGGTATACCTCGACGGATCATTCACGACAACGGACCTCAATTTATCAGCCAGAAATTCACAAGGTTCTGCGATGATCATCGAATTAACAATGTCGCTTCGACAGCCTACAATCCTGCTGCTAATGGATTAGCGGAAGCTTTCAACAAAACTATTATCAAGCTCCTCAAGAAGTTTGTATCCACTAATAAACGAAATTGGAGTGAAAAGCTTGGTGAATGTCTTTGGGCCTATCGAACTACGGTCCGTAATCCCACAGGCTTTACACCTTTCTCTCTGGTGTACGGTTGTGAAGCAGTTCTCCCTCTAGAACTTCAAATTCCTTCTTTAAGGATTGCCATTGCCAATGAACTCACTACAGAGGACAACGACCTTCTTTGACTTCAAGAATTGGAGGCACTCGACGAGAAGCGGTTAATGGCTCAGCAACATATTGAGCTATATCAAGCCCGCATTTCGAAGATTTTCAACCGCAAAGTTAAAGTCAGAACCTTTCAGCAAGGAGAACTTGTTCTAACGGTCAGACGTCCTATGACTATGACTCATATGAGTAAAGGCAAATTCGACGCGAAGTGGGAAGGTCCTTATGTTATAAGCAAAGTCTTTTCAAACAGAGCCTATCAACTCTCAGAGCTCGATGGTCGAATTGCTATGATACCTATCAATGGCAAATTCCTTAAGAAGTATCATGTATAAATGTAAATGCTTGTAAATCATCAGACAAGTTCAAGTTCATAAATAAAATTCAAATTTTATTTCATCATGAATGACAAGTACATGATATCAAGGAAGATTACTGTCATCCTTTTCGACATTAGGACGGGGACCACTACCGTCCTTATCAAAGACATAATCGACAAAAGAGCCGAGAAACATCTTTGCTGGAACCCACGAGGAACTTCCAAGCAACTATCCTCATGGCCTCTTCTTCTTCAGTCTTTCCTGGTTCAAGCAGGAAGTCCAGGATATCTCTCGGTGGTTTGGGAGCAGACGAACCTTCGTCTGCCCCTGCCTGCTTTGACTGGACCAGTTCGGCCGGATGTTCTTCAGCACCTGTTTCAACTTTCGGGGCAAGTTCAGCCTTTTTGGATGCATCTTCAGACGACATTTTTATGTTGATCAGTGGAAGTGCTCATTCCTATTAGATTTCTGCTCTATTTATAGGCAGAGACTCTTAAAATAATGAAATGACACATTTATTTGACAGTTCGTCCGTTCATTCATCATCATCTGGCAGTTCATCCGTTCATTAATATCAGACGGTTCATCCGTTCATTCACATTCATCAGACGGTTCATCCGTTCATTCATCATTCACCTGACGGTTCATCCGTTCATTAATATCAGATGGTTCATCCGTTCAATCACATTCATTTGATGGTTCGCCCGTTCATTCATTATCAACATCTAACAGTTCATCCGTTCATCATCATCATCTGACGGTTCATCCGTTCATTCAATTTATCAGACGGTCCATCCGTTCATCCCGACGATTCATTTCGTTCATTTATTTTATTCACACCTTTTGACGATTCATTTTCGTTCATTATCCATACCAGCAACTTGTCGTCTTCGATTAAGTTGTCTATTTTGAAATAATAATATTCAACAAGTTATATTCTGCCACGTTCATATTACCTCTGAGCAGATATAATAAATATAATTATTTTCTACAAAATCATCAAAAAATATATTATGTCCTACACCTCTGAATATATTTTCTATCGCTATTATTTTATATCTGAATAAGATATGCAAGAAATAATAGAGCCACACAAAATGTCTTTTATTGATCAAAATTTAAGACATTACATAAGCAAAAGAAAGACGAGAAGATACAAAAAGTTCTTTCTATTGAGACGGAGGCGTTATCAGAGTAGCAATTTGCTGCTTCAGAATCTGCAACCGTTTTTCACGAGATGTCATCACTCTCCTCCCGGCCTCTTCCATCCCAGATTCTTCATTAAAAACGGGCATGGTCACCATTGGGCGAGTGATTTCTGTATCATGAGCTGCTACAAACTCATTTCTTTCATGAGTTAGAGCATCAATTTGTTGAACTGAAGTTTGATGCTCTGTAACTTCATTTTCTAATTCTTCTTCGAGACGAGCAATCTCTGCCCTCAGCTCGGCAATCCTTCTCTCTCTCCTCTCAGCAGCTGAGATCACTGACTCCAACTTGGAATTATATTCAGCAGATTTAGTAGTATAAGCATCCAAGAGGTTCTGGAGATTCACTCTTTCAATCGCAGCTGCCTGAGCCATTTGTTCAAACTCTGTCTGCACTAAAGGCTCCACTTCCTCCTTGTTGAGATCTTTATAGTTCTTTATGGAGATCTCCAGCTCATTCAAGATATGGTCAAGGAAAGTGGCCAGAGCCTCATCACCTTGCTCTCGGATGGCCTTCACCAAGAAAGAGGTTGGACCTCTAACCATAAAGAAATCAGCGTCTGCCATGTCCATCATCCTATTTACCAAAGGTCCCAAGGACTCAAAAAAGCATCTAGTGAATGATTGGATTACAAGCAGATTAGTCGCCAGAGCACCAGGAGTCGCAGCTACTCCTGTTGATGACGAAGCAACAGGACGCTCAACTTCTCGTATCTGAACTGCAGGCTCTTTGAATAAAGGAACCAAAGTGGAGCTGGTTGCTCCTCCTGGTTGTTCCTCTGCAAAATCAAATACTGTCACTTTATCTGTCATTGACTATTGATAAAGAGAATCAAAAGTGAAATAGTCTTACCATGGGTGGAACCAGCAATAAGCCTATCATCTGCAGGAATATATTTTAGCTGAGAAGAAGTAGCTTCAGACGCTACAGCCTGGCTACTTCCTGCTTCAGAGCCATAAGACAAATAGCGGCTGTTACTAGCAATTGTCGTTGCCAATACTATATCCATACATGTTGGAGGGGCAGAAGAAGATCCGGGTTCTGTATAAATAAAAGTAACGATGTTAGCTATCAAACAACTTATTAAAAGAAGATCGCTAATTTCATTACAATACCTTCGGGAACAGCAACTGGAGTTTTCTCCACATCCACCTCGTCATCGGCAATCTTCTCCGAAGATTTCGGCACCTCAGCCTCCTTTTCAGGAGTAAGAGTTTCTCGAGGGGATGTCTGAATATCAATATTTTCTTTCAGATTTTGTGTCTCATCAGCAGCTTCTGATGAGGTACTCTCTTCGCTCTCACTGTCCTCGGGAACCTCTTCACTGACAGCAACAGCGACAGGATCAGCTTCTTCCTGATAATCGAAGTCACAGTCATATAAAGCGTCGATCATTAAACGATCTTCTTCAGCAAGAGTTGCTCCAGGTGTGGCAGGAAGATGGATTTCCGCTGTTATTGGCAAAGGAGATCGTAGGACATTATGTTCTTCCTCTATAATGTTATCTCTGGGCTCTTCAGCCTCATTTCTCTGATCCAGCTCTTCCCTCTGTTTAATTTCCTCTCTCTGCTCTGGACTGGGAGTTTTATTCCCAGACTCAGAAATAGGAGTGGGAGAGGGCATGGTGAGTCCCCCTGCAGCGTCTATCACGATCGAAGAAGAAACTTGCCTTCTGCGGACCAACCTTTTCCTTCTATGCAGAGGTCTCTCAGGACTCTCTGCATCTATTGTTTCGACTTATTTTTGAACAGAGGTCGGTGTGACAGCTTCTTCCTGCTGAATTGTCTCGGCCAGCTGCCGAGATTGAGATCTGGTTATAATCTTTTCTGAAGAATGATCCAAGATCAGTTTCTTCTTCGCAACTGGGACAGAAGGCTCCTCTCTCCTTCTCTTCTTGGCTGGAGATTTAGCAACCTTCAAAGAAACATGCAGTGGCGCGTTAACTTCTTCAGGGAACATAGCATCCCTCGAAACTTCTAATGGTGCATCCACTGGCTCGTGCACCTTATCATTTCCTAGGAGTGACATGATGATTCCTCCCTTCCTCAATCTTGTTGCAGACGCGAAGCTATCTGCAAGATTGAAGTTCTCTGCAAAAGTGTTCGCTGACGTATAGAACACCGAATAGGTAAATAGCATACGAGGGCCATGACTACTGTTCACCGACATCGAGAACGTTGCTTTCGTATCTCAAGCGTTGTAATAAGCTCAAGCTCGGGCTCCATCTATCAAAAAACCTTTTCCTTGTAGGCATGTGATGGCATTACCTACGTAGAATTGGTCATATCCAAACTACCGAGCAAACCGGCTGGGAAGATATGGCTCCAAGAAGCATTCATCTTCAAATCGATACACCAGGTGGGATGGACGAATTGTCTTCAACCAATTAAAAGTTGTACGACTCAAAGGTTGCATCTTTGAGTCAACCATGTTGGTCGGCATTTGTTCATATCCGATAAGAGGATAAGTGCAATAAAAGTTTCACCCTTTACCAAGGTTCAAAGCATATCTACAATCTCTCAAAGAAGTGTATTTTTACTTACCTTGGGAGTATCTTCGCAAAAAGCTGCCGCCGACTGGTCCCATGTTGGGGTCCATCAAAGTAGGATGGTGTAGAAGCAACCACCCGAACAGATAAGTATACAGCAATTCTAGCCGAGGAAATTCTTTCTCGCCCTTAGCTTTCAGCATCAAATTGACGTACAGGCGGAGACCGGCGTTCAATCTACATGTCATTGCCGATAAGAGATCCATCTTGTAGCCGAAGACTAATCGAACGGCGGCAAAAAGAACACCACGATAGAAGCGGTCTACTGCACTTGATCCAGGGACGATGAACCGACGGAGCCAGTACATCAAAAACCCTGCTAATTGGGCTTCTTTCGACATGAATCGATATCCCACTCTCATATAACTCTCGAGAGTGTCTCCTTTCTTTAAAGGAGGACAATGATAGTCATCCTTGATCTTTTCATCCAAATCCCCACTTAACTCCATCAACTTCACCACTTCACTGCTGCTCAGTGGTTTAAAGAAGTCGGGATAGCATTTATCATGTTCTTTGGTCTTCTTTTCTTTAATATGGTTGAGGAACAGATAAGATAACCATTTGGACGAATAGCAGGTATTAGATGTACCACTTACGTAAAACAGAGAACAGATTTTATAATAACATAGCAGTTCTTCGAAGACTGCTACCATCTCTGCGTTCTCTTTTCAAAGTTTGTCCAATTCATCATTAGTTGGGACAAATTCCTCATACGGGGCATCTCCCATCGGCAAGTAAGAGATGTACTGCATCTCGTGAAGGGCAAACCCTATCTCTCCGTAGGGAGTCATAAAAGTCCCTGTCCTGTAATTGTATCTCTCTGCTAGAGCCAGAAATAGATGAGAATTGGGAGCAAAACCATAAACAGTGGCATGCACTGCTTGATACAAGTTGATCTGTTGAAGTTTGTCTTCAAACTTAGTCAAAATCCAGTTTGCTATACAATTCCATCTCTTAATATCTGGATTCACCAGTCCAGTTAATCTGAGGTCTTGATCTGGATACCTCCCTTCAACCTTCGCGAACTCATACGCGAATATTGGAACTCTCACAGGCAATACACTACCAAAATAACCAACTTTAGCGACGGCCACATCCGTCGCGAATCCGTCGGTAACATAAATTACCGACGGCATAGCGACGGATATTTGATGAAAATGGCCGTCGGGAAATACGTCGTCGCTAAAATTTGTCCGTCGCTAAGCCGTCGGACAAATGATTAACCGACGGACTAGCGACTGATTACCGACGGTTGCCTTTCAACGGATTAGCGACGGATTAGCAACTTGTTCCCGTCGATTTACATGCCATATAATATTAAAATATCCGTCGCTAAGCCGTCGTAAATAGGTCGGTAAAAGCGTATCAGAGAGGTTCCTGATACGCAAAATCAGTCGCTATTCCGTCGCCATTCCGTCGTTAACCTCGACGTAATAGCGACGGATTCGCGACGGGTAGGGCGTCGGCCTGGTTCTGGAAAGCTTCCATAATTCCAGAACCATGTCGACGGATAATGGGTCGCTAAGCCGTCGCTAGTCCGTCGTCAGCCTCGACAGATTAGCGACGGATATGCGACCCATTATCCGTCGCTAAGTCTCTGGAAACCTACCATATTTCCAGAACCATATCGACGGATTTGCCGTCGCTAGGTAGTCGATATTCCGTCGCTAATATTAATCGTACCCAGTTAGCGACGGAAGTTCCGTCGCTAAACTTCCGTCGGTAAAGTGGGGTATTTTAGTAGTGATAACAAAGAAGAATTTTTCGGCGGAATACAACCGGGCTTCAAACCTCTAAGCAAGACACTGTATCATTCTGAAGAGCTGTAGAACATGTCTTTCTTGTCAGACCCCTTCTTCACATAAATCTTTCCTGGACGGGCATCCTGAAAAGGTGTGAGATTCCATTCCATTTTCCTCGGATAGCTTGCATGAGCATATCGAGATAAGGGGAGGCAGCAGAAGATATCTGGTATCGAGATTATCCTTTCTTCTTGATGGACAATCTGTTCCTCCATCCGTGGTCTCGGCTGAGAGCTCTTCTCAAAAGCCTCGCCAAACAGAAATAGGGGCTTCTTATGAATAATGGCATCTACTGATTCTAAAGGTTGACCATTCATCAGACATAACAGAGTTTCATTATCTTGGGCTACCAAGATAGCCTGGCGGAAAGCTGGCAGATCGTACTGTGGATAGTGCACATGAGACAGGTCCTCTTTATATTCCGATTCTGAAAGAGTCCCTACAAAGTTCTCATATCCCGGATCTTCTCTGGTATTAACTGCATCAATCAGAGAAAACAAAAATTCAGCACAAGGAAAAATCAATGATGCTATCATTAGACTGCGCAAACCATCAGCTTGTGCAACCATCAGATTGTGCAACCATCAGATTGCACAACCATTCGATTGCTGTAAGACCCCTAAATTTCTACTATTTTTTTATTATTTAATTTTGGTACTGATTTAAAATTTGGTATTGTACGCCGCGTAGTCGTATTATACGTCGTGCGTGAAATTTCATATTTCGTATTTGCTCGACGAGTACGAATATGTACGAGCGTACATATTTTACTTGAAAAATATTTTTATAAAATCATTTTTATAGGAAAGTACATGTTCAAATAAATATAATAAATAATTATTTTATAAAAGAGTTATTTTGTTTGTCGTATAAAAATAAGTAGTGATTTGGGAAATTGTGACTTTATAAAATATATTCCAAATATTTTTGCGAAAATAAAAATTGTTTATTAATATATTTTGTTATTGGTAAAAGCTAATTTACGAGTTAATATTTATCTTGATTTTCGAAATTATTAATATAGTATTTTTTGAAAACATATTTTAAAATTTTGTGACAATTTAAATTTTGATTTAAATTTATGGAATGATTTAAATAAATAAATTAATACCTATATTTGATATTGATTTGATTTTAAACTAAAGAAATTTAATTGGATTTAAATTGAATTTGGATTTAGATTGGATTTGAATTGAATTTGGATTTAATTTATTTGTAGCTAATTATCTAAATAGGGTTTAAACAAACTCAAGCCTTATCCTAATGAAAATTTCCACATCC
This sequence comes from Iris pallida, assembly GCA_029216955.1. Lineage (NCBI taxonomy): Eukaryota > Viridiplantae > Streptophyta > Magnoliopsida > Asparagales > Iridaceae > Iris > Iris pallida. The sequence continues at coordinate 9,019,409 of JANAVB010037818.1, read as the reverse complement.
TATAAATAGGCCGGTACTCCTCCATAAAATTTTCACAATATTGTGCATCGTGTCTGTGCCTCTACATCCACTATATTGTGTTTTTTTACAAATACATTTTTCGTCTGACAAACCAGACGTCCACCTCGTGTCGGGACACAACCCCGGACACGACGACACCCTAATCCAGTCTTTCTCCATATTCTCGACGTCATCTCCTTTACTACTGTAACCCGCCAACTCGGCCAATCGACTCCTGTCACCACCAACAGCCACCCACTGCCATCGACAAACCCGTCCAACATAGCCTCCTTCTCTACCCAGTTCCGACCATCACCACCACCTCTTCCTCTCCACCATCACCATCACAGAAAAAAGAGGAGGAGGAGAAACCCGTACCTGCCTTCCGCTCGCTACCCCGACCTCCGTAACAGCACCAGGCCACTCCCGTCGCTGTGCGTCCGACGAACGCCGCTTCACGGAGGCGCCCGATCTGTTCAGGGGGCGTCGCGCCGCTCCTCACTTCCCACCAGATCTGGAGCTCCGATCCCAGAGAGAGCCACCTCCCTCGTCGCGCCTCCGCGGATCCGCCGCCGGGATCTGAGCCACGAGCATGCCCCTCTGTGTGCGGGGAGCCGCCGTCCTTCAGGTGGCTACCGCGCGCGAGTCGCCTTCCACCGCCTTTACGAGCCGGCGCCGACCGCCGACTCTCGCCGTCCGCCGACCTCCTCCGGCAGCTCCGCCCCGTCGCCCCCTCTTCTTCCAGCGTCCGCCACCCCAGATCTGTACCACCGCTGCCGCTCACTCCTCCAGCTCTCCGCCACACCCTGCTCGCCGCCTACGGCACCGTTGTCTCCGCCGATAACCCCTCGGTAACCCCCTCTCCGTTTCCTTCTTCCCCCATTCTTTGACATTTTAGGCTCTCTCGTGAGAGAGAGAGTAAAAAGCAGCAGTATTTAATATGTTTAATTATTATTATTATCATTATTATTATAATTATTATCATTCTTAACATTATTATTATTATTATTATCTTTTTCAGTATCATTATTATCATTTATTTTTATTTTATTATTATTAATTAGAGTTTGTATTATTATTATTATTATTATTATTATTATTAGTATTACTATTATTGTTATTATTGTTAGTTATAAAAATCTATACATATTTTAAAAATTATACGTGTAGTACAAATATTGAATTGGGCTTGGTCCCATATTATTTACAAATTGGTCTTTAGTCCTAAGGGTAATTTTTTCTAGATTACTCATTAATTTCTAAAAAAAAATTTTGACGTGTAAGAAATATAGTTTTCAAATAATAAAACGATTTTCAAAATAATTTATCTAAATTATTTATGCTAATAGAAATATAGTTTCACTATCTAAATATTTTATTTTACTTAGTTTTTGCCTAAAAAGATTTTTAGACTTTAAAGAAATTATCTAAAGATATTTTTACCAAAAAAATATATTTTAAGTATTTAAGCATTTCTTTCTAAAAATAGTACGATGTATCTTTCTCCGTAATTTCCCATTATTATTATCAAGGTTAGTCGTGACTAAATTGTGCTTTTCCTATTTTCTCGTGAATTCGGACCCCTTCACATTGACCATGGCTAATGGGCAAACAGGACGTGTCGGATTATCACATCACATCAGACGACACATCAGGCAAGACACCTTGCCTTTACTGCTTAAATTTTCCGCTCATATCATGCATGTTGTGTTTAATTTCAAGATTGTTTCTTTCTAAATTATATGTAGATACAAATTACTATATTTTATAAAATTGGCTTAGAGTTAAGCGACTACCATCAAATTTAGTGTGTCTCATTGACTTGCCACGATTGTACATGAGTTGTGTGAGAGTTGTGAGTATCATATAGAGGTCACTTGCGTGTGGGCTGATCCCCCGTGCGCATGCGTAAGAATAACTGTCAATAGATGCATGATTAGAAGACTTGATAGTTATCTATATTAAAACAGTGTGGTGGAAACGACACGTGTTTGTGTGTCATGGTTACGATACACGTATAGTATCATTGGGGGGAGGGGACAGCTACTAGCGTAGGGGCTACTTTTATTTTACACATTTGGGAGATAGTGTCTCGGATGGGCGCTACGTGTTACCCGGCCGATAGTGTCTCGGATGAGCGCTACTTGTTGGCCACTCTTTATTACATGCTTGAGATAGCCCCTGCGTAGAACGTTGTCCTCTAAATTGAAATCCACATAGAATGGTTAGGAACCCTTACGTATGTATATTTTCTATTAAGCTCTTACTATTCAGTTTATGGCATGATATTATGTGTCTTGTTACGTCCCTCTGAGGACCTGGTTTTTTCTCAGGTGTGTGTTTTCGTGATTTCTTGCAGGTGCTCTAGCTAAGGCCATGACTTGCACTCTATTCCGTCATGATGATTACTCTTGGATTCGTCACTTGCTCTCGCTTGCTAAATTCTTTCCTTGTATATTTTTTTATATTTAATTTGGTTGGTAGTGGACTTTGTCTCCGCCCAACTATTGTGTACATGACAAACTCAAAGTTGCTTTATATCATTTTTTTTATCTTTGTGGATGAGATTTAGTTGTCTTGGATTACTACATTTACAGCTTATGTATACATACGAGTCGTATATTTACTCGTATGTATACAGCTGGCATGATACGTATCTAGTCCCAAGTATTTGGGACTGGGGCACTACAATTGCACAACAAACAGTTTGCGCCAGTATCAGATTGTGCTGGAAATCCTGTGTAAATCAGCAGATTGCGCTGATTTTTGTCAGCGCAGTTCAACCGATTGCGCAAGAAATTATTCTTCATAAAAATGAAGAATAAATGTTTTGTGCAACCAAAACCTTAAAAAGGGTGGCGCAGTATGATCACATCTCTAAAAAGAGATGGATTCTGAAGAACAGTAAAATCAAAAAGCCTAAAGAGAGTTTTTGATTGGGTCATCTACCTTGCAACGCGGGATACGCAGTCTCGTGGCGAGAAGGACGTCGCGCAGCCCTAGCCGAAGACTCGGCGGGGGCCTTGCCCTTAGCAGCAGCGGAGGATCGCTTGGGGGCCATGGAGATTCGATGAAGAAGAAAGGAAGAATAGCTCGAGACTTCTCTCTTAAAAGATCACAAAAGCAAAGTAAAGAATGAAATGAATATCGAAGGGCGCTATTTATAGTTTTTCAAAGAGTAATGGCTGCCTCAGATTGCACCGAAAAAGTCGGACTGATCTATCCGATTGTGCAGACAGCTCATGCACAATTTGATTGAAATTTCAAAATTCAAAGTATTTCGAAATTTTGAATAAATTCAACTTTTGAAAACTTTGAAGGGGGTCTTTTAGGTCCTAAAAAATCAAGTTGCACATCAACAAAGTCATGAAGATCAAGAAATCCATCTTTTAAATGAACTGCGCAGACATCAGATTGCGTAGTATACAGATTACGCACAATAGACTGCACACACTCCAAGCGCGCAGGCTGACGTGGCAAATCATCATCATTACCTGACACAATCAAATCTTCTGACAGCTAACAGCACGGAGAACGAGGCGACTGTTTGTTTAATTGTGCAGCACGACGCTCGAGGACAGCTGGCAGCGCAATCGGTCAGCCTATCTGATGCGCAATCCATATTGGCACAATCTATGTCTGCGCAGTCCACGTCTGCACAATCAAAATCCAGCACAATTCAGGTTGCGCGCTCTATCAACACAACCGACAATATACGTGGCATTCATGCCATCAATTGCTCATTACGTGGCAACTGTCTATGCACGATCATGCACATTTCAATCAAATGATGCCATATGTCCCAGACAGTTGGCCCATGATCAGACAACTGCCTGCGCAGTCCACTGTTGTGCAATCCAATTCATGCGCAATCCATCATGCGCAGTCCAGAATAACTAAAAGTTAGTTATTTCCATAACTCTATAAATAGAGTTTCAAGTCTCCATTCAAGGGGATCAGGGATCACAGATCAGAATTATCAGAGAGTCCAGGAGTTCTTGCCCAAGTGCTGCTGCATTCTTCCGAGGCTTTTGCCTTCAATTCTCCGAGGCTATTGCCTTCAAGTCAACTTCAGAGGCTACCGTCTTCAAAGTTCACATCGTCCAAGGGATAAAGCAATCGTCTTCTAGATTGGATTCCTACAGTTGTACTTTCCCAGAATTCTTGTAATCTTTACAAAGTTTGTATCAATAAAGTTTCATACTTTTTTTTGCAAACAATGGGGACCACACCGTCTTGAGTTTCCGTTGGAAGGAAGCTGCCAAATTGTACTGACACCATATTGGCTGCCATAGTTACCTCTTCGAAGTCGATGGCCAGAGCTTTTGAATCGTTGAGATTTTGGATGTACCGTTTTAGTGGTAGCAGTCGTGTGTGGCATGGTGGACGTAGCGGTGGTAATGGAAGTACTTTGGGTTCTCTATGTCTGCCGGCCGAGGTTCCCGTCTTGGTGGAGGAAGCTGAATTCTGTCTCCTTGTATGAGCATGTCCAAGATGGGCTTGACGTGACCGTCTTCGAAGAGGTATGTGATTTGCGGCTATTGTTTGTCTGCCGGTTTTGACTCGGGTTTCTGGGCTGTATCGGCCACCATAGCCTGTTTACCCCTGCTGTTCCGATTGTTGGAGGGGCTACCCCCATTGTCGTTGTTGGTGTTAGGACGCTTGTCCTTGTTTTCTTCGTCCGAGATGTACAATCCTAATTGGCGAGCCTTCTTCAATCGTTCTTCGACGCTTGTAGCACTGATGATAAACGTCTTCCAGTCCTTGAATTAACTTTTGCCCATCCAGAGACTAATTGTTGGAAGCAATCTCTTTTGGGAAATTTCAATCAGGGAGGAATCCGAATTTTCAGACGGCAGCTTCATTGCGGTTTGGCGAAACCGCTCAATGTAATTCCTTGTCAGCTTTTTCTTCTCTTGGACGACGTCCATGAGGGTGGACATTGTGATGTCCTGCCCTACTTCGTAGAATCTCTCCAAGAACATGCGCTTGAAGCCGGCGAAGGAGTGGATGCAGTTGCCTGGCAGGTTGCGATACCAGTCGAAGGCGACTCCTTCCAATGCCCCGATGAATAATCGTGTGAGGATGGCATCATCATAGGGCAGATGGTCGGTGGTGACCTCGAAGTAAGTGATGTACCGACTTTGCGGAGGTCTTGCCATCATAAGGATTGATATTGAACGGCTTATATCTTGGCGGGAAGGGGACATCCCTCCATGCAGCAGGGTATGGTTGCCGTATTCTGAGGTCTTGAGAATTTTCTCGAGCGGTGAAACATGGCTCGGAGCTCCTAGACCTATCTTCTCGCTTCGCGGGCCTCATCCACGGCGGTGGGGGCCGTTACTTCAGGAGGATTGTTGCCCGGGTTCGGTGTCGCTGAATTCGAGTCCGTATTGACCGTGGGACCCACGCTTGTTTGGCCAGGCATCCCTCCTTGCAGAATTGGAAGGGCCGCTTTGATCTCGTCCACAGACTTGACCAAGGCAAGCAGTATGGCCTCCAGAGTGTCGATGCGTTGACGATCACTGGAACCACCTTGGTTACTGTCCGTCATGAATACCGTCCTTACGTAGGGAGAGATGGATGGAGCGGTGGAGGAAGCGCCCTCCGAGTCATCCCCCTGTAGCGAGAAGTCATCGGAATATATGGGAATGTTCTCCTCTGGTTCGGACTCAGAAGGAACAGTACCCCCAGTTTCTGAGTTCGCCTCGTCTTGGGAGTTGTGGACGTCTTCGGAGACATCGGGGTTTGCTGTATCTGATAGGAGAGTGTTTCCTCCGGCTCGTCTTCTTGGAACGTCGAATTGTCGTGGAGGTTTAGAGGAGTGCTACCCCCAGTCCTAGCAACCCCAGTGGTGTGGACGACGAATCTCCCACTGTAGCAGATTTCGTCTTAGAACGGGTACCTTGGAAAACTCCGATGGTGGGCACCCGCTTAGACGACAGTCTCTTAGTCATAGTGGTTGAAATCTTTAGGCTGGGAATATTTGTCTTCTTCCCTCTCCCATCGGCGGGGACTTTCTGAGCAGAGTTGCAGGAGACGACGGGAAGTGCCTCGTCTTCTGAAGACGGCTGTTGCAGTCTTTGAAAGACGGACTGCCGGTCTTTTCGCATCGTCGCATTATTGCAGCAGCTGTTGACGATGACTTGGGTGCAGTGACGTCCGTGGGAGGACTCTTTGCACCCCGATGCATCTTCTATTCCTTGCGTTTGTGGAGGATGGCCTCACGCAAGTCAGATGGGTCTAGATCGACCATGTTCGCTCCCCGGATTTTGGTAGACTTTTGCGAACCTCTCTGTCCGTGTGCCGCGGGGGCTGGACTCGAGTGGTTTTATAAAATTCCCATCTGAGGCCCGTATAACAATATACGGGACGCTCGGATGGTCAGAGATCGGATCAGCAGACCGAACTTGCCAAGCTCGCGCTGCCCTAGACTTCTTCACTCTAGTACGTAAGGGCACAAAGTAGGAAGAGTCTAGGTGATGCTGGAGAGAGTCAGACATATCTTCTTGAGAGCATAGGAGATCAGGACCATAGGAGAGGCGGTCGAAGACAGAGCCACGTAGGGTAGACGTTACGCGGCTGTCATCAATAACCTTCATACGGCTGGCAGGCGTAGTCGTATAGGCTTTTTTTCATGCGGCTGGGTGTCTCGGCCGCATGAGTTTTCTTCATGCTGTTGGATGATCTGGTCGCATGGACCTCCTTCATGCGGCTGGCCGATTCAACCGCATGAGCATCCTGCATGTGGATGGCAGACTTGGCCGCATGAGCGTTCAGCTTCTTCTTGGGGCGCGTAGAATAACTCTTTGTCCCTGCAAGTCCAGCATCGTAGTGCTTTCCTCTGTCGGACTTGGGGATAGCAGAGTTCTCTATGGCTCGAAGTGGAGCCGTATGAGAGTCGCCTTCGCCGTCTTGGGTAGCAGAGAGTACCCCATCCAGAGCTTATGGAGAAGCAAATGATTTTGGCCTCCACTCGTAGCGAGCTTTCTTTATGCGGGTTCGCTTCTGGACCGGGCCAGCACTTCCTTCAGAGGGCATTTCTTCAAACGCCTGTTGGTCGAAGCGGACGACCATCTTCTGTTGCGTGGAGCCAAGTTTGGCTGCATCCGATTGCGTCACCAACTCCTCAGCCATGGAGAAGTTTGTCCCCAGTAGAGTCGCCATCGTGTTTGCCATAAAATATAATAGAACAGAACAATTATCGGAGGACTGAACTTTTACTTCACAATACAAACTCGCTTGTACAAAGAAAGCCTAGGGACGAAAACCTAGGTACAGCAATCTAAGTATAATTATTTATTTTAGATTCTGGAGGGGTGACGGTAGAGGCTCGGGAAAGCGATGACAGCTCTGCCTTACTCCTTGGACGATCGGGTGCAGCCTTGGTTCTGTAGAAGAACTGCTGGGCGTTGATGAAGAAATGCACTCTCTCTTTAGGCTCTCTGGCTCTCTATGTCTCTCTCTGTATACCTCTCTGTCTCTGTGTATGTCTCTATTTCTCTCTCCGTATATGTCTCTGTCTCTGTTTGCAAGGGAATGGCACCCTACTATTTATAAGAGTGGAGGGCCTCATTAGGGTTTACAATGATTGTCCATTCTTGAAAGTCGGCGGCTAAGGATCACTGGATCTGGGCCGTTCATCGAGATTTGAGCAATAAATATGATTGCATCAAATCTTTATGGGTAATTAATGCTGATTGACATAAATCCTCCTGATTTGTCATGCTAACCTCGAATTTCTCGACACGTCTTTAATTTGCTTATTTGTAAATGATCTGATTTGATTCCAATATTTTATTGGGATTTGTTGAAGGATTTCGATCAATCTGATGCCACGTGCCGCGCTATCATGCCACGTGTCGAGCCATTATAGAAATCTGAGTCGCAGGAAGGTTGCTCCTCATTAAGCCGCATAAGGCTGGCCACGTGTCCAGGCTGCTTGAGAGTGGCCCCCTGAACATTTGAACCGCATAGTAATGATTTGAGCCGCATGAGTGTGGATGACCGTATGAGTGAACTGCATGGAGATAGTCCTCGTGAGCTGCATGGGGATGGTCTTCGTGAGCCGCATGGAGATAGTCTTCGTTAGCCGCATGGGGCTGGTCTTCGTGAGCCGCATGGAGCTAGTCTTCGTAAGCCATATGGGGCTAATCTTCGTGAGCCGCATGGGGGTAGTCTTCGTGAGCCGCATGGGGGAGCCTCCGCTTGGGCCACATACGACTGTCCACGTGTCAAGGCCGCATGACAGTTTCTGACTCTCGGAGGATCATGTCAGAGATTTTCTTCGCTTTCCAAGGAGTCCGTCATTATGAGGGAGTCATAATGATATCTTTGTGTCAGAACTGTCACCTTATCAGAGCTGTCAGCCGTCAAGGCATTTAATGCAGTAATAGACAAGGGAGAGAGCTGTTTGCAGGCCACGTAGCTCCTCTTTGAGCCGCATAGAGCTTGTTTGAGCCGCATAGACGCTCGAGCTGCATGAATACTTGAGCCGCATGAACTCTCTGAGCCGCATGGGGCTCTCTGGCCGCATGGATCTTTCTTTATTCTTTTTCATGCTTCTACAGGGTATTCATCAGCACTTATCAGATCTGCAGTCCTTTTATGTTGAGACTTCTAGGGAACACGAGTTTCGTGATGTGACTCGGTTCCAAGCGATTGCCAACTCCTTCGCCGATCTGAGGTTTGCGCATACGGGTCATTCTGTTAGCTCTTTACCTCAAGACCCTTCTGTTTCGGGCTACCGTATTAATGACGAGGCGGTCCACTCTATGTTCAAGCCAGGGAACGCATATGATTTGTATCGTACCGCTGGTGCCACTTCTCGCACTTCTGGTGCTGGTACTTCTGGAGCTGGTCCTTCTGGCCATGCTGGCACTGCAGCTGATGACGATGATGATGAGGATGACGATGATGATTTTTGAGATGTTAGATATTGAGACTGTTACTTATGTCTTTTGTTTACTTAGAAACGCTCCTACATTCCAAGTTATTATCAGCACTTTTATTTTATTATGTGACTCTTCATAGACATGGTTTTGATTATGCCTCAGTTTTGGCATCTTAGTTTATTATTCAGCACTTTATTTGGTTCAGTTTTATTCTAGCACTATCTATCTCTTCATATTAAAAACTGTCTGTGACAAATACATGCTTGTGTTGTTTTATAGACAATCTGTTTCTCTTACTATATTCACTGTTTATACCATGCCTGTAATGAATATTCATATATATTTTTATTGTGTTTCTTCACTGTTTGTTACTTATGCATTTTTTGCGGGGGAGCTTTCTCTTTTGTAATTATTTTGCTAAGTGACAACGGAGGAGAAATAAATCTAACATTTTTGTGAATACAGGTTATGAGCAGTTTCTTTTGATTACTATTTTGAATTGATCCAAGCTTAGATGTTATATCGACAAGGTTCGTCAATTATCAAAAAGGAGGAGATTGTTGGCCCACTGGTCATGGTCACACCTAATTTTAATATTTGATCAAACATTGTCTCGATATAGATGCAAGTCAATTCAGATGTTTACCTACGACGTTTTGGACACTGCTCAACGATGGATATCATCTATGTTCAAGACTAAAGCCGTTTGCCACTCCAAATGTACTTCCTGTTAAGCAATATAATTTTTTATTTTATTGAGTCTAGGAATACATTGTACACCGAGTCATACTGGCAAATAGGCTATCCGAAAATGTTTTTCATGACCTACGTTTTTGAAAAATATCCTTTTAAAAAAAGCTTCTGAAGGACTTTTCAAAAAGCCAAAATTGATTTTTCTCAAAAATGAACTGGCAGAACCCTAGCAGAACTCGGTCCGAGTTCGGCCAGAGTTCGGCCAATTGGAACGTTAGTGAACGTTGGATTTTGAACTTGGTCATCCTTCAGTTGCGCTTTGTTACAAAGAGTTCTGTCTGAAATCTGCCCGAATTCTGTCAGAGTTCTGTCTTTGGAAAAACTATAAATAGATAAGTATTTCGATCATTTCAAATCACCAATTCACTTTCAATCTCTTCTCTTCCTGAGCTTACATACTTCCAAAGAGTTTTCAAAAAGCTTTCATTTTCAAATCTCAAGCCAGTTACAATCCTCTAGTCGATTTGTCAGTGCGGTACGGTCTAGAAGTTTCAGAGCAATTATAATTAGAGGCTTCATAGAAGATACAACTCTTCACAATTAAAGTTGGTCGAGTTCTTCGTATCAAAGCTCGCATCTGTAGAAGTTGCAAGGACTTCGTATGAAAACTTGCAGCATTTTCCAATAGTGGATTCAACTGGAAGCTAGAGTTCTTCTGACTGGACTAGTCCTCACAAGAGGGAAACCAGTATAAATCTTGGTGTTTGCATTTTCCTTTTGATCACTTTTAATTTCTGTTATTTACTTTGTGACTATTTTTATATCTGTGATCTAACTGCTAACAAGATTTTTAATTAGCAATATTCTGCTGCCTACTCTATTCACCCCCTCTAGAGTATTCTGCTTTACGATTTCGTTCAGACAACTACGACATCCAGTCAAGCACGATAATGATAGAAAAATATGACTAATAAACCAGTAAACACTGTCTAAGGTAAAGCATGCAAATTTAGAGAACTGAAATAACTAACTGATAACATATGAAGAGATAGGGACTAAATAAGCATATAAATCATGAACAACTGCAGAACTAACTGATAACATATATAAAGTAAAGGAACTATAAGCATGAGTAATGAACTGTAGAGGGAGGCAAGGTATCTTGCCTGGAGGTTGCACGCAGATCCAACAAAATATAGTCAACTGGTAAGCCATAAAGTCTAAATCTCAAACTGTCTCCGAAAGCTGAAACATACATTGCCAACATTCTTAGAATTGTCAAATTAGCTAAGATTGCCTGTCCTTAAGTCCAATTCTGGACAAAGGAGCAAAACGGTAATTTCGGGTCAAACGGTGTCTGCCGTTGGACTCGGACCTACTGTCACGACCCGCACCCTGAGGAAGGGCACGAGAACGTGGGTACTTCCAGCCTACGCCGCAGTGTCGACGGTAGAACGTTGTATAGTTCGTCTATAACATCTAACATCTAACAACAATATGATATAAACATATATCTCCGCACGGAGGTATAATATAACATCTCAACTCTATATCTCAATCACAAGTCTAGGGAAGATAGAGTACGATATGGAATCAGATAAAAGAAAGGAACTGAATATAAATAGAGTTATCACACCGCACAAAGTAGATGTTCAACACAAATAAATACAAGTCCTAAAATATAACTAAGTCTCAACTAACGATCAGAACAATCCAATACAAACTGAAAACTAAAAATACTAGACTAGAGTAAGCACCCTCTACTGAGCTAGATGCTCTTCAGGCTCCTGAAGGTCACCCTCATGTGTTCCATAGAAGGTAGGGCAGTCACCCTCATCATCTGTAATATTTTCAACAGGTCCAGTCAGGACAGGAGTGAGCACAATACATCTCATGCAGTTCATAACATGTTAGAAAATATAAAGCATGCAAAAGAGTAAGATACATGAACTGTAAAAAGATGTACATGAAAATGAGAGAGAATTTATAACTGAAAATATATATAGGATAAGTAAAACAGCAAGTACTAGTAATTTAGAGCACAATATGGTTATATAAACGTGTTAGGTTATTCAATAACAATAGATAACTCCATCATACGAGAGTGTACAATGGATGCATACAATATTTGTACAATATGGGATTTTGATCACATAACCATTTCCTATTCACCCTCTCCAATCAATACACAAGGATCCAATCCAGTTACGCTACCTTGTACAATAGTTTCTCCATGAAGCTCACGTGATCATGAGAGTACAAGATGTACAATGAGTATACATGAATAGGGGTGTACAATAAATATAATATGTTCGTGAAATGCACATCACAATATGTATCTGTTGAACACAATAGAGATAACATCGCAAGAGAAGATCCATATAGTACCAATCCGTGATAACAATCGTGCTAGTATCAAGTAAAGTAATCTAGAGCAAGAATATAAGTCCTGACAAATATGAAACGATCAGAGAATGTACTCGCCTGTCACCCTGAATGACTGAGATGAATAGATATCCGAACTGGTGTCGGAGAATCCTATTTAGAGTAAAAAAGGTTATGATGTATTCAGAAATAAGGTAATTGAAGTGTATAATGCAATCTATATGATTTCTAAGTCAAATCTAGACCAAAGTCAACTCTAAGTCAAACATGGTCAACTGGCTAGGGCAAACTAGGTCAACAAGTCCAGATTGGTCAAACTAGGAGTCTAACTTGGTCATACTAACTCATACCAAGCCAAACTAAGTCACACTAGGTCAATCTAAGTCAAACAAGGTCATGCCATGTCAAATTAGGTCACACAAAGTCAACTAAGTCAAGTCAAGTCTAAGTCTAGTCAAAACAGACAATCTAGTCTAACCAAGTCTAGGTCAACTAGCCAATCTAAGATCCCACTCTTAGTATCCTAAGATACTAAGATGGGATACTAACTTTCTATAGGTTTCCAACATCTAGACACTAGTTAATACTAACATATCATAGGTATCTAACATATCAAAATCTAACCAATACCTCAACTAACAACATTCTAACATATAACATCTAACAATCAATTCTAACTTAGAAACCTAACACAACTAACATCCACTAACTAATATCTAACCATAACATATATGTATATATCCATCTCTAACTCTAACCAACTAACATATGTCATCTCTAACTAACAATAACATAGACTAACACAACTAACTATCTAACTTATATAAGATATCACCATCTAACTTTTAAGATACCTCTAACCTCTACCTAGATTCTAACATAACCACTAACATACTAACATATCCATACATACAATATCTAAATTCCTCTCCACTCCAATACTAACACACACACAAACACATATACCAAATCCACCCCTCTCTTCTAAGACATCCACACACATCTATATACTAACACACTATCATTTAACCAAAACACAAATCGCTCAACAACCCACACTAGCCTCAAGTTAAATAGGATGGCACGATCCTTCCAACTCTCTTACCTTCACAACACACACACTATACTACCATCTATACAACATCAATCACACACTAGCACATATCCTCTATCAATCTCACTTCTCTCCACTAACCACACACATCCTTATCTCATTCAAACACACACACTATACTAACATATATTACATAACAATAATATATATATATATATATATATATATGTACTATATCATATATATTCTTGACAACCTATGGTACCTACATTCACATGATATTCATACTACATAGGCTCATAGGTTACATAAAATGCCTATATCGTATAGTCACTCTTCTACTTAAAATCAATATTGTACCAATTGGGCCTTCACTAAATTCTAGGATCAAAGTATGCCGTAGCCCTTTGTGTTAGATTTCTAAAATTTTTAACGGATCGCATTTTCGTGTCCGGAGGCTCCCGAAATCGTAAAAATACCAAAATGTGTTCGTCTTTCGTACAGCTGACACTCAAATAATTTTATAGAAAGTTTCAGAATGAATTTGGATTATTAAATTATATATTTGAAAAGCTAACTTCGATACGGTTTTTTTTTAAAAACAGAAGATAAATCGGAGTTCTAAGTTAAAAGTTATGATATTTCTAAGTTGCTTTGGTTAATAAAAACGTGGATGACGAATTTGAGTTGTTTTGGACAAAAGAAACACATGTAGGCCAAGATACTTGGATACCAACATAGGTATCCAAATGAAACTCATTCTAACCATTCTAGCTAAGATCAATCCACTCTCTAACCATTCTAAAACTAAATTTAAATATCTATTTAAATTATTATCATACATACATACACATGGGGTGTCCTAATTTGGGATCTAACAAGTAGGACCAAGACACATATCTAAAATACTCAAGTGAGCTCCAAATGGCCTCAAATTAAAATCTAATGGATGTACATGCATGGGGGTGGATCCTATGGATTCAAATCTAAGTAAAATGCAAAGGAAATTGAAATAGAGAGATGGTTATACCTATTGGAAGTGGGATCCCAATGATACACTCAAAGGACACGGTTCCGACACGAAAGCTCCTCCAAAATGGACACCCTTCCTTGCTCCTTGCTCCCAATCCTTGCTAGCACCTCCTCCTTGGTTGAATGAGAAGAAATGATGAAAGATTGGAAGAAGAATTGAGGGATTTGGAGATCAAAATCAAGAGGGAAGCTCTCAAGTTTGGGAAAGAACAAATAAGGGTTCTATGTAGAGGTAAAAAGAGGCAAGGTTTTTCTTAAGGATTCTTTATAGGAAGGGGAGAACACTTGATGGTTGATCATTAGATGAATTAGGGTTAATTTTACATGTAGATGAGTGGCTAGGGCTTGTCCTCCCAATTCTAAGCCTTCCTATTGGTTCAATTAGTCATAAGGCTTTCTTTTTCACAAATATCCCAATAGGTAAATATTCTACTATGAAATATCTAGATATTGTTAATCTAACTTAACCATTAAGTCTCTAACCTTCTAACTAAACCTCCATGAGCATCATTAACATCTAGGTTTAGTCAAAACTAGGTTAGTCTCTAATAATTCAATTAGCACAATATTAATTAATCAAAATTTATTTTCATTAATAAGTCAAAAATGACCAAAATATCCTTAGGCTAAAAAGTCATAATTAGTCATCCTAATCACATGGTTTGGTCCCCATGGTCATGGTTAGTCTCTAGGTTATGCAGTCTCTATGGTTACACTAGTTAACCATCAAAATCACAATTCAATATTTTAAATAGTTTTAAAATAATTAAAAATCACCAAAAATTATAACATAGTTTAAATATCATTAGTAAATGATTATAATTACAAAATTTCAAAATTATCCTCATTTTAGAAACTGGGTGCTACACCTGCTTTGCACCGAAAAGCGTGCCATAGTCAACTATCTCTAAAGTTGTCAAACTATGTCTACGGATTTGTTTTGATGATACGAATATAACGATATGTCCAAAGTTTGATTCCGGTAGGCCGTGCACAAAATTGCCCGTTGAATCGGATCGTAGGGCCCGCAAAATGGCGATCCGATCAACTATCTCAAAATTGGACCAAACTTGGCATACATGACCAGAAAAACGATACGGTCCTGTTAGCATAAGTTTCGTCTCGATCTGACGAACGTGCACAAGGTAATTAAGAAATTTGCACAGAGGCCGATACGGTGAATTTCTACGGATACACATCAAATTCATCGCGCACACGCAACCAATTTGAATTCCATCAAAGCCCACACGTCCGCGAAGTCGATACGCACCTTTCGATGCTTTCGGTTCGTGACCAAGTCGCCCGGTTTGGCGGGACGCACGTGGTATCGAAGAATTTTATAATTTTTGAAAACAGTTTCATCAAGTTTTTCTCGATTTTTACTCTGATTTAACTTACTGTATAAACCACTAGAATTAAAACTAATAATTGGGTTTTAATCCCTGTTAGGTTGTCTATAATAATGTTTAAATAGGTTTCCAATTGATTCGATGATTGCTAACAATTGGCCTTCCAAATAGGGCCTTGGGACAGTTGAAACCTCTGTTTTCGAACATGCTTTTCACCATCTTCGCCTCGATTTTTTGGGCGATCCGAGGCTTCTAAATTCAAAATAATTGAAGGGGCTAAAAAAGGTTATATAGGCTCTAAGTAGGAATTTATGGCTTCGAAAACTATTGAGCGACCAGGAAGAAAATAGCATTTGAATTAGTGTACCTCGTTGTGATACTTCTGTCACAGTTGCCCTATTTCTGTGCGCGGGTTGGCCGTCCCCGACGTCTTGTACGGCGTCGAGCAGTCGTGTGTGGCCGTCCAGGTGACAGGGAAGTCGTGGGGTGTTGGCTAGGATCGGGTTAGGGTTTTTCGTTAGGGTTCTCTTCCTCTCTCGATCTATATCTATATATGCGTTCTCGGCTGTGGTCGATTTCCCTGCTGTGATGGGGCGCTCGGTCTGGGTTTGTCTTAGCTGGGCCTTTGGCTTTGGGGGGGGGGGTTTTGCTTGATTTTTTTTATTATTATTATCTCTATATAAACCATATATATATATAAACCATATATATATATATATATATATATATATATATATATATATATATATACGACTATATATATATATTCCTATATATATATGTATATATATATATATATATATATATATATATATATATATATATATATATATATATATATATATATATTTTTATATATATATAAAAATATATATATATATATTTTTTTTTTAAATATATATATATATATATATATATATATATATATATATATATATATATATATATATATATATATATTCCTATATATATATTCCTATATATATATATATATATATATATATATATATATATATATGTGTCTCTCTCTCCCTCTTTCTAACTATGTGTATCCATATATAGATACACTATTTAATAAAAAAAAACTGAAAACACTTTTATTAACAATTATCATAATACAAATATAAAATATTATTTTAAATAGTAATATTATATATATGAGATACATTTATTATGCTTCAAAAGTAATAACTATTATAATAACAATAATAATGAAATAGGGAGGACAACAAAATAAGGTAAGTGCGATAATAGGGTTTGTACAAAAGTATGGTAAATTCCTAATGTACGAAGGTAGTGCAAAGAAATTAGTTATCATATAAATTAAATAGTGGCTCAATAGCCAGCCCATATACAATATATATATCAATTAATTAGACCAAATAACCATTAAGCCATTAAGTAAACTATGAAATATATAGATGAGAAAAATATATCTACATGGACGTTGTTGGTCGTACTACATCACTACAGGGTTTAAGCTTAGTTTGGGTCCAGTCCGGACAAAATTGGTACAACCGGGGCATCCCAAATATCATAGTCTCAAAAATAAATAAATAAATCATTTATAGGGGTCATGACACAACTTGGCCTGGTTTTCCTAGTTAGGACTCACTTATTGCTTGGCATTCCCCTACCATGGCTAAACACTAGTCAAAGCATGCCACTGCACTATCCGTGCCATGATTCTTGGTCATCTTGTACTCTAAAACTTAACCATGGCTAAGGTCATCTATCGTAATAATTAACTAAATAATTACTTATAAAAATCTAGAAATCACCATTTAAATCAAATAAATAATAAAAATATTTTCAAAAAAATTTCGGAAAGAGGAGTTACAGGTTGAAACACCTGAGGACAAAAGAAAGCCCCCAAAGTAACAACACTTCTGGAAAAACCAACAAAGGGAAGGAGCCCTTTACGGTGGATATTTTTACAGCTGCTTCCCAACTCAAACAAAAAGCTCCAGTTGCTCCGAGCCCTAAGCCTCGTTATACATTTAATGAAGCCCTCAGACTAGAAATCTTCCATGTACTTAAAGGGCAACCAGTTGCAATTACCTTCCCCTCGAAGTCCAGAGGAAGTAGGGCGAAACAATGATCTGAAGTACTATTTCTATCACAAGTACATGCATCACCTAACAAAGGACTGCCACATATTGAAGAATCATATTCAGCAATTATTGGATTCAAAGGCCATTACATTGCTTACAGATGAGAAACATGCTTATGTAAATATCGTTTCCCTTCAATTTGGAGATTTCCCTACAATTGAAGTTCAAGACGATGTCATACCGACACTGAAGGTGACGTTACAAGTTGTCATTCTTTCTCCGATTCGTGATCAGACAACCAGACTTGTACCACTCACTACTCTACATGGTGAGGTCATGTGGATCCATTCTGATCTTCTTCAAGATATGGATTCAAAATTTGCCTCGCCTACTCCTAAAATTCAGAGGAGGAAGACGAAGAGTAAACTATGTAATATGGTTAATAAAGCTCTAGTCAGAGAAACTAGATCCAGAAAGGCATACTTACGTGCCTCTAATCTAGACCAAGAGAATAATTCTTTTCCTATAGCCCATGCTCCTAATCTACTGCTATTTTGGCTCCATTCGAATCAGGACCGTCAAAACAGAGTTTATGAGAAAAAGAAAAACAGAAAGAAGTAAGGTTTGACAAATTCTTAAGAAATCTAATCTGCTTGGACTCGAAAAACCATCCAATTTTGGTATATTGGCACAGCTTGCTAATACCCCAACTAGATTATCTATATTTAAGTTTCTTCGTCTCTCCAAAGATACACGGGAGCACCGAGTGAGACATTACAACATACAAACTCATATTTGTCTCAGATAGTGTGTAACACACAGTTTTCTAAAATAAGAGTAATTTTGAAATTTTGTAATTATAATCATTTAAAAATTATATTTAAATCATATTGTGATTTTTGGTAATTTTTAATCAATTTAAAACTATTTAAAACATAGAAATGTGATTTTGATGGTTAACTAGTGTAACCCTAGAATTGCTAAGCCTAGAAACTAACCATGACTATGGGAGCCTAGTTATGTGATTAGAATGTCATATTACTACTTTTTAGCCTAAGGGTATTTTGGTCATTTTTGACTTATTAATGAAAATAAATTTTTGAATAATTAAATATGTGCTAATTGTTAGGTCGAGGTTGACCTAAAAACTTAGCCTAATCTTGATTAGCCTTGAGCTTAGAGTATTGATTAGGATAACTAGTAATGCAATATTATTAATATCAAGATATTTCTAGGAAAGATATTTACTCTTAGGATATTTGTGAAAAAAAAGCCTTATGACTAGTTGAACCAATAGGAAGGCTTAGAATTGGGTGGAGAACTCCTAGCCACTCATCTATACCTAAAACCTAACCCTAATTCATCTAATGGCAGCCACAATAGTATCCCCCTTCTTATAAAGCATCCTTAAGAAAGCCCTTGCCTCTTTTCACATCTACTTAGAACCCTAATTGTTCCTCCCCAAATTTCTTCCCCTAATATCCAAATTAAGTCCAAATTGAATCTAATCAATTGCATCATCATCCCCAATAGTAGAGGGTGCTAAGGGAGGCTAGCTAGCAAGGTTTCGAAGTAAATTGACCATTCAATTGGAGAAGAACACTTTCCTTTGTTCATTTTTCATTGAGGTTTCACCCTCGATAGGTAATTGCTAAAAAACCTATTTAGATTTCAGTTTCTTTCTATAGATGCATTTATTTAGGGTTCCCCTAGGTGTAGCCCAAGTTTGGTAGGAATTCGTGTCTATTTCGTGCCCGTATCGGACACGTATCGGTGCTTTTAAAAGAGTGTTCGATGAAATACCACAAAGAAAATTATTTTAGTAATTTTTAAAACTAAATACATGGTTGTGTAGCCCTTGTTGTGTAGATTCCAAATCTATTTGACTGAGTCGAAGATTGTGTCATTTTCGTGTCGAAATTGAACACGCACACACGCAGCAGACCCCGTGCACATCCCCTGCTACCCGACCCCTATTTCTCATTAGTTATGACACGTAGACACGTGCTACTTGGCATAGAGGTGGGGGCCATCACTGACAGACCCCCCTCGTGTTTAAGGACACGTCGTGTTATGTCGGACACGAAAACACGAGTGCAATAAAATTATACTGTACTATTCTGCGCGAACAGTGGCTTCTGACACGACTTTCGTGTCGCGTACAGACACAACGTGGACTCGTGTTAAGGACTTGAAACCGTAGCCCTATATCCCCTCTACGTGTGTGCATGAGCCCATGGGTGTTCGTGCCCTGTGTTGTGTGCAATCGTGCACGACATGGCCGAACGGGGCAATCTTCACTGACTGTTTTACTGTCACAATGGTGTCGGTTAATTCGACACAGTTGGACACGGTTTGGGACACGAGCATGACCCCATGACACATGTGCACATGCGACTCACCTTTGTATGCACCTGACTTTGGTTTTTTATTGGTTTTCAAGTTCGGATTTGGGGTTTTCAATGTTCTATAGGTATAGATTTCTGATACAAGTTAACAAAAAATATTTTATGAAGGTTTAAATGAGATCAAATGATTAAATATGGAAAATAAGATGTTAACTAATGACTGTTATATACTGGGTTCGAATTGAAACTGGACTTCGTGTTTTCAATTGAAACTTGGATTCGAATTTGTATGTATCATGGGGGTTTACATTGATGTATCACTGAGAAATTGATTTTTAGCTTTCAAACTGAATTTAGATATACAAACATGAGATATGAAACATAAAAACTGAGTTTAATGGTTTTTTTGAATGTTTGTATATATCTGGGGTTGTCTTGATTTCGGTTTTGTTTTGGTTGACATTTGTATTGCACTGTGAATGGGATTTGAGTTAAAATACAAGTTAACTGAGCTTTGATGTTTGAATGTTTTGTTTTAAAACTGAAAATTGATATGTGGAACTAAAATGGGATTGAATTGATAATGTTAACTTTGATATGATAATTTGATATAAAACTGAGATATGGATGTGTGTGTGATGCACCTAAGTGGAATGAAAACTGAAATCAGATTACTTTTAAAACAGATTTTCCTGAGATTTAATGGCATATAGAAAACTGAACTTAGTTATGTATTTCAACTGAGATTAATTAGGACTTAACCTAAATTCAAATCCTAAGTTTGGTTTTGAGTAAAAACTGAGATGAATGATTCATAAACCTGGAAAAAACATGGTTGAACCTGAGAATTAATTCTAATATTGAAACTGAGATACAGAGAATTAATCTCTTATGATGAAAACTGAGAATTGTTTCACTATAAAAAGGTTAACGGATTGATGTATGTAAATGGATTTGGGTTTAGTTAACTGAATGTATACATAAAACCTGAGAACCCTTTTTAACGTGAGAATGGGTTTAGAGCATTGAAACCTGAGATTGGTTCTAAATTCCTAAGGATGGGTTGTTGGTTTGGAAGTTGGGAAAACTGAATTTCATTATATAGTGAAAACTGAAATCTGAGATGGTTCTCAGTTTGCTTAAATATCAACTTAACTGAAAATTGGGTGTAATGTTAAAATCTGAAAAGGGGCAGACCAAGATAAATGTATATATATGAATGTAGGTAGATAAATGTATATATGAATGTATGAAGATATGTATGTATGGATGTATGCATGCATGTAACTAGAAGTACAACTCTGCCTAATACAACACACACACACACACACACACTATACATACAACACACCCCGTTCACTATACTCTATCACTTTCTCTATACACATATATATACTATATATTCATGCATATTAAAATATAATATGACACTTTATTTAATGCAAATAATTGAATGCACATATGTATGCATGTATGTTAATGTAATATACATATGTAATGTGTATAAATATGTAATGTAATCATGTAACCAATGTATGCATATTCATGATCTAATGTATTGGTATATAAGCGATGTAGGCATGTATCAATGTAATGTAATATAAGCATGAATATATCAATGCAACATAGTGCTAACATGAATATAGTATGAATATGCAAGTATGTTTCCTTTCCCCTCTATGCAATGTATAAAGACATGTATGAATGAATGTATAGATGTATAGTATGGATGCATGAATGTAGGCAATACAATATAGTATGTATATATATGCCTTGGTGTGGTTCACATCACATTGCTTTGCTTATATCTAGCCTAAATTGCATAGTATGGACTTGGTTAGGCCTAGTATATAGAGTGACCCCATAGGTTGTTAATTGACTATAGTTGACCAAAAGTCAATATGAAGTCAATAGTGACCAATTGACTTAGTTGACCAAACCCTAAGGTTGACCAATAGTTGACCATTGACCAAATTGGCCCATGATTGCCTAAGTTTGACCAGTTGACCAAGATAGCCTTGTTGTTAACCTAGTTTGACTAGATGTTGACTTGGTTTGACCCAGAGTTGACCCAGGATTGACTTTGACCTAGATTGACCTAGAAAATCATATAGATGCATTGTACTCTTCAGATTATATTCCCCTTATATACGTCATGACATGTGTTGCTCTAAATAGGACTCAGATACCTCGTTTCGGATAGTGTATTCTTACAGGCATTCAGATCACAGGCGAGTACATTCTTTGATCATTTCATAACTTGCTTATGATTATATGCCTGCTCTAGATTACCTTATTTGATGCTGTAACGATATTATCACGGATTAGTACTATATAGATCCCTACATTGAGATGTTATCCCCCTCGAGAGCATCGGATACTTCATGTCATGTGTTTGATGTACATCATGTATTCCTCGCTCTAATGTTATTCATGTTTTTCATGTGCTTCATGTTCGTTCATGCACGCTCGTGTACTCTCATGAGCTCTCATGTTCGGTCATTTTTCTCATGTATCTCATGTATAACCTATACTTCATGTGTACCCCTTCATGGGCCTTCATATAGAATTCACCTGCACTCAGATCTGAGCCCTCATGTATACTTTATGTACACCCATCTATGGACTTTCATGTGAAATCATGTACGTAACATAACTTGTCTGGATCCTTGTGTATTGATTGGGGTATGGGGGAGTATAAATAGTCATGTGAACAATTCCAAAGTAGTATAACCATGTGAGCCTCTTTAGTATATTCATGTGCAAATCCAGCCGTTCACATGTCGACTTTGTACTCTATATCACTAGTCACTTATAGTTCTCTACTTATAGTAGATATTTCTATTACAGTTCTCTCTTTTACGTCATGTACATTCTTTCAGTTTTCATGTATCGTACTCTTTTGTATGTCTCTATTTTCTAACCTGCTATGATCTGTGTGAGATGTATTGTGCTCGCTCCCGTCCTGACTGGACATATTAAAAATATTACAGATGATACCGAGGATTTCTGCCCCACCTACTATAGAGCCCATCTAGACGACACCTGTGAGTTGGACCCACAGGAGGATCCAGCTCTAGCTGAGGACGTCATCCCTACTGCTTAGACTAGATTAGCTAGGCTTTATCTTATTTCTTATGTCATTTGTATTAACTTAGAGTTGTATTATTTTTTGGATGGTTGTGATGTTGTGTCGTTTAGATACTTAGACTTTTCCTTCTGTTTGTACCTCAGTTTGAGGATTTTATATTTATCATATCGTACTATTTTTATCTCTAGATTTGTGATTGAGTTGTACTATATGTGATTTGTCCTCCATTCGGAGAGTATATCATATTATATTTAGTTTGTGATAGTGACCTAGGACAGCGTTCTACTGCCGATACTGCGGCATAGGCTGGACGTACCTACTTCTCGTGCCCCTACACTGGGTACGGGTCGTGACACATTTTTAGTGGTGGCCCATGCAGGTCGAGTTTGTGTAGTGGTATTCGAACTAGAGTATCACTACAGCCTGCAGTATGATTAGGATTATTCTTGAGGTACTCAATCACGTTAGGAAAAACTCTTAACTGTATTCCTGCCATCTAAATTCTTGTTGAAGATTGCTTCCTTTGAATAATTGTCCTCCCTTAAATTATAATTTCTATCTCGGTATTGATTCCTTGTTTGATATGTCTCCAGGATGGTGATTGAGACACGATCGCATTGCTCTGGCCCAGCAGATGCTGGTGAGAGGTCTGCCACCCCTCGTCCGATTGTGGATGCTGGGACCACAGCACCACCTGTTTCTACTCATATAGGAGCGCCTGCAGCTTTTGGGAGTGCACCTCCACCTGTCCGGAGGTCTTCCTCCGTCATTTTGGATATGTTCCAGCAGTAGTTACCTTCAGGGACAGTGGATGAGGCTCAGATGTTTATCATTTTTTAGCGATTCCTGGAGACTCAGCAGCAGATACAACAGAGCCAATCTGCTGATTTCTGACAGAGCATACATGATACCCACCACTTGGTCAGGATAACAGTGGAGCTGGTGACTGCTCAGCCACTGGGAGGTCAGATGCAGCAGTATCAGTCGAAGACTCAAGACATCCAATCCTTTAAAAAGATGGGACCCCAACACTTCAAAGGTACAGAGGGCATCATATATGCTGACGATTGGATAGAGCATATTAAGAAGATTTTCAGATTGGCGCAGATACCAGTTGGATTACAGATCGAGGTAGCAGCCAGTCAGATGCAGGACTTGGCCCGTACTTGGTACCAGACGGACCCAAGGGTTGGTACAACCGGCCAGACTTGGACAACCTTCAAGAAACTGTTTAAGGAAAAATTCTTCCCCAATACAGCACTCGGTGCCTTGGAGGCACAGTTCGAGAGTTTGGTTCAAGGGAACCAGACCGTTGAGGAGTACGCCGGGGAGTTCTGCCTTCTGAGCAGATTCATGGAGGATCTTACTGAGGCCAAGAAGACGAGGTCCGCAGGGGCTTGATCAGGGAGATCAAGTCGTATACCAAGAGCAGCCGCGATGCTACTTTTGAGCAGATTCTAGTAGGAGCTATGGCAGCAGAGGTCGATCTTAAGCTGAAGGAGAATAGGACACAAGACACACATAGAGCTAGTGGCAGTGCGGGCCTGGCCAAGATGCCCTGCTTACAGATTCAGTAGCAATATCCGCAGCAGAAGCCCCGCTTACAAATTCAGCAGCAGTATCCGCAGCAGATGCCCCACTTACAGATTCAGCAGCAGTACTAGCAGCCGAGGGTCTACTTTCAGCAACAGCAGTTTTAGGACCGTGTACCTTTTCAGCAGGTATAGCAGCAGCAGGTCCAGGGACAGCAGCTTGTTATCCTTTGCCCTTTCTGTAAGAAACCAGGGCACGATTGGGACAAATGCCGGAAGAGGCTGGGCAGATGTTTGCTTTACGGAGGATCCGATCATCGGCTGAGAGAGTGTCCTGAGTCTTTTGGACGGAAAGTTCAGGGAGCAGGAGGTAGGGCTCCGGTAGGCCAGCAGAAGGAATTACCCTTACCAACTCAGCAGCAGAGGTACATGCAACATCAGCAGTAGGCCAGGAGAAGCCAGCAGGGGCAAATTTTTGCCATGACAGTCGAGGATGCACAGGCCATTGGAGATCTAGTTGCATGTTCTGTTCTTCTCAATTCTACTTCCACAATTGTCTCTTATAACTTTCTTGAAATTCGATTCCAACTGTTCCTTGTAGATTGATCAATTTTGTCTTTTTGTTCTTGTGTTATGTTTGATTTTTTTCTGAGATAAATCATATGGGCTAGGTCACCTCAGTTATGGATCTAGAGTCTTCTATAGTCATGTTAGATGGCATAGTGAGGACATGTAGTCTAGTTTTGAACGTATTTTTCGGGTATAGGAATTTAAGGTTTTCGTGGCCAAGCTTGCGTCAATGCAAAAATTTTAAATACCATGATTCTAGAGAAATGTACCTTAGCCGAGGACTCTATAATTATCGTAGCCTTGTTCACTAGCATGCCGAAGATTCTGAGTATCATGATTTTGGACAGACGCATATGATTGTCGAACTGTGTGGTTCTGAGACTTTGATTGTTGGGGTAGTTGACCTAGAAGGAGTACGACCATCTTAATTTTGAGGACAAAATTCTTCTAAGGGGGGTAGACTTGTAACATCCAGTTTTCTAAAATAAGGGTAATTTTAAAATTTTTGTAATTATAATCATTTAATAATGATATTTAAATCATATTGTGATTTTTGGTAATTTTTAATCAATTTAAAACTATTTAAAATATGGAAATGTGATTTTGATGGTTAACTAGTGTAACCCTAGGATTGCTAAGCCTGGAGACTAACCATGACCATGGGAGCCTAGTCATGTGATTAGAATGTCATATTACTACTTTTTAGCCTAAGGGTATTTTGGTCATTTTTGACTTATTAATGAAAATAAATTTTTGATTAATTAAATATGTGCTAATTGTTAGGTTGAGACTTGACCTAGAAACTTAGCCTAATCTAGATTAGCCTTGAGCTTAGAGTATTGATTAGGATAATCTAGTAATGGCAAGATTATTAATATCTAGATATTTTTAGGAAAGATATTTACTCTTAGGATATTTGTGAAAAAGAAAGCCTTATGACTAGTTGAACCAATAGGAAGGCTTAGAATTGGGTGGACAACTCCTAGCAACTCATCTACACCTAAAACCTAACCCTAATTCATCTAATGGCAGCGACAATAGTATTCCCCCTTCCTATAAAGCATCCTTAAGAAAGCCCTTGCCTCTTTTCACATCTACTTAGAACCCTAATTATTCCTCCCCAAATTTTTTCCCCTAATATCCAAATTAAGTCAAAATTGAGTCTAATCAATTGCATCATCATCCCCAATAGTAGAGGGTGCTAAGGGAGGCTGGCTAGCAAGGTTTCGAAGTGAATTGACCATTCAATTGGAGAAGAACACTTTCCTTTGTTAATTTTTCATTGAGGTTTCACCCTCGATAGGTAATTGCCATAAAACATATTTAAATTTCAGTTTTTTTCCATAGATGCATTCATTTAGGGTTCCCCTAGGTGTAGCCCAAGTTTGGTAGGAATTCGTGTCCATTTCGTGTCCGTATCGGACACGTATCGGTACTTTTTAAAAGAGTGTTCGATGAAATACCACATAGGAAATTATTTTAGTAATTTTTAAAACTAAATACATGGTTGTGTAGCCCTTGGTGTGTAGATTCCAAATCTATTCCACTGAGTCAAAGATTGTGTCATTTTCGTGTCAAATTTGGACACGCACACACACACATCAGACCCCGTGCACATCCTCGGCTACCCGACCCCTATTTCTTATTGGTTATGACACATGGACACGTGCCACTTGGCACAGATGTGGGGGCCATCACCGATAGACCCCTCTCGAGTTTCAGGACACGTCATGTCGTGTCGGATACGAAAACACGAGTGCACTGAAATTGCACTGCACTGTTCCGCACGAACAGTGGCTTCTGACACGGCTTTCATGTCGTGTGCAGACACAATGTGGACTCGTGTCAGGGACTTGAAACCCTAGCCCTATACCCCCTCTACGTGTGTGAATGAGCCCATGTGTGTTTGTGCCCTGTGTTGTGTGCAATCGTGCACGACATGGCCGTACGAGGCAGTCTTTACTGACTGTTTTACTGTCACAATGGTGTCGGTTAATTCGACACAGTTGGACACAGTTTGGGACACGAACATTACCCCCTGACACATGTGCACATGCGACTCACCTTTGTATGCACCTGACTTTGGTTTTTGATTGATTTTCAAGTTCGAATTTGGGGTTTTCAGTTGTATAGGTATATACTGGGTTTAAATAAGATCAAATGATTAAATATGGAAAATGAGATGTTAACTAATGACTGTTATATACTGGGTTCGAATTGAAACTGGACTTTGGGTTTTCAATTGAAACTTGGATTCGAATTTGTATGTATCATGGGGGTTTATATTGATGCATAACTGAGAAATTGATTTTTAGCTTTCAAACTGAATTTAGATATACAAACCTGAGATAAGAAACATAAAAACTGAGTTTAATGGGGTTTTTTTGAATGTTTGTATATATCTAGGGTTGTCTTGATTTTGGTTTTGGTTTGGTTGACATTTGTATTGCACTGTGAATGGGATTTGAGTTAAAATATAAGTTAACTGAGCTTTGATGTTTGAATGTTTTGTTTTAAAACTGAAAATTGATATGTAGAACTAAAATGGGATTGAATTGATATTGTTAACTTTGATGGCATGTAGAAAACTGAACTTAGTTATGTATTTCAACTGAGATTAATTAGGACTTAACCTAAATTCAAATCCTAAGTTTGGTTTTGAGTAAAAACTGAGATGAATGATTCATGAACCTGGGAAAAACATGGTTGAACCTGAGAATTAATTATAATGTTGAAACTGAGATACTGAGAATTAATCCCTTATGATGAAAACTGAGAATTCTTTTACTATAAAAAGGGTTAACTGATTGATGTATGTAAATGGATTTGGGTTTAGTTAACTGAATGTATACATAAAACCTGAGAACCCTTTTTAACTTGAGAATGGGTTTAGAGCATTGAAACCTGAGATTGGTTCTAAATTCCTAAGGATGGGCTGTTGGTTTGGAAGTTGGGAAAACTGAATTTTATTATATAGTGAAAACTGAAATCTTAGATGGTTCTCAGTTTGCTTAAATATCAACTTAACTGAAAATTGGGTGTAATGTTAAAATCTGAAAAGGGGCAAACCAAGATAAATGTATATATATGAATGTAAGTAGATAAATGTATATATGAATGTATGAAGATATGTATGTATGGCTGTTTGCATGCATGTAACTAGAAGTACCACTCTGCCTAATGTAACACACACATACACACTCTATACATGCCACACACCCCATTTACTATACCCTCTCACTTTCTCTATACACATATATATACTATATATTCATGCATATTAAAATATATTATGACACTTTACTTAATGCAAATAATTGAATGCACATATGTATGCATGTATGTTAATGTAATATACATATATAACGTGTATAAATGTGTAATGTAATCATGTAACCAATGTATGCATATTCATGATCTAATGTATTGGTATATAGGCAATGTAGGCATGTACCAATATAATGTAATATAAGCATGAATATATCAATGCAACATAGTGCTAACATGAATATAGTATGAATATGCAAGTATGTTTCCTTTCCCCTCTATGCAATGTATAAAGGCAGGTATGAATGAATGTATAGATGTGTAGTATGGATGCATGAATGTAGGCAATACAATATAGTATGTATATATGCCTTGGTGTGGTTCACATAACATTGCTTTGCTTATGTCTAGCCTAAATTGCATAGTATAGACTTAGTTAGGCCTAGTGTATAGAGTGACCCCATAGGTTGTTAATTGACTAGAGTTGACCAAAAGTCAACATGAAGTCAATAGTGACCAATTGACTTAGTTGACCAAATCCTATGGTTGACCAATAGTTGACCATTGACCAAATTGGCCCATGATAGCCTAAGTTTGACCAGTTGACCAAGATAGCCTTGTTGTTGACCTAGTTTGACTAGATGTTGACTTGGTTTGACCCAGAGTTGACCCAGGGTTGACTTTGACCTAGATTGACCTAGAAAATCATGTAGATGCATTATACTCTTCAGATTATAATCCCCTTGTATACGTCATGACTTCTGTTGCTCTAAATAGGACTCAGATACCTCGTTTCGGACAGTGTATTCTCACAGGCATTCAGATCGCAGGTGAGTACATTCTCTGATCATTTCATAACTTTCTTAGGATTATATTCCTGTTCTAGATTACATTATTTGACGCTGTCATGATATTATCATGAATTGGTACTATATGGATCCCTACATTGAGATGTTATCCCCCTCGGGAGCATCGGATACTTTATGTCATGTGTTTCATGTACATCATGCATTCCTTGCTCTCATGTTATTCATATTTCTCATGTGCTTCATGTTCGTTCATGCATACTCGTGCACTCTCATGTGCTCTCATGTTCGGTCATGTTTCTCATGTATCTCATGTATAACCTATGCTTCATGTGTACCTCTTCATGGGCCTTCATGTGGAATTCATGTGCACTCAGATCTGAGCCCTTATGTATACTTTATGTACGCCCATCTATGGATTTTCATGTAAAAATCATGTACGTAACATAACTTGTCTGGATCCTTATGTATTGATTGGGGTATGGGGGAGTATAAATAGTCATGTGAACAATTCCAAAGTAGTATAACCATGTGAGCCTCTTTAGTATATTCATGTACAAATTCAGCCGTTCACATGTCAACTTTGTACTCTACATCACTAGTCACTGATAGTTCTCTACTTATAGCAGATATTTTCATAGCAGTTCTCTTTTTTACGTCATGTACATTCTTTCAGTTTTTATGTATCGTACTCTTTTGCATGTCTATATTTCCTAACCTGCTATGATCTGTGTGAGATGTATTGTGCTCGCTCCCGTCCTGACTGGACCTGTTAAAAATATTACAGATGATACTGAGGATTTCTGCCCCACCTACTATGGAGCCCATCTAGACGACACCTGTGAGTTGGACCCACAGGAGGATCCAGCTCTAGCTGAGGACGTCATCCCTACTGCTTAGACTAGATTAGCTAGGCTTTATCTTATTTCTTATGTCATTTGTATTGACTTAGAGTTGTATTATTTTCTGGATGGTTCTGATGTTGTGTCGTTTAGATACTTAGACTTTTCCTTCTGTTTGTACCTCAGGTTGAGGATTTCATATTTATCATATCGTGCTATTTCCATCTCTAGATTTGTGATTGAGTTGTACCTTATGTGATTTGTCCTCCGTTCGGAGAGTATATCATATTGTATTTAGTTTGTGTTAGTGACCTAGGACAGCGTTCTACCGCCGACACTGCGACGTAGGCTGGACGTATCCACTTTTCGTACCCCTACACTGGGTGCAGGTTGTGACATAGTAGAACCCGATGATGATCATATGACTTGTCCTCGTTGTCATAGTATCTAAGAGAAGATATCCAACATCACCTTTACTCAAGGAGACATGTTCTTGAAGAATAACCGCTACGATAAATTCTTATACTTTATAGGGTACGTCGGGGCTTGCAAGATGGGTTGCATCTAAATTGTTCATGGCTCATCCATCATTGTTATCCTTCGAAGTTTGCTTCAGGAATTGGGGATTCCAATGCACAAGTTGTCACCTACCTCTACTACTATTACTGGCTTCAATGTCGGACGAAATTATCCCCTGGGGAAAATCTATCTCAAATGTCAGATTGGGAATCTTCGGACTGAAGTCACATGCTATGTTATTGATGCCAATGTGTCCAACAACGTTTTGCTAGGGCGACCGTGGATATATGACAATCTTCTTGTACCATCTACTCTTTATCAGTATTTTAAATATGTGAATGAAGAAGTAGTAACCTGTACAGAATTTGTAGATGTCGATCCTTTCAAGGGGGTCGAAGGGTACTTTTCTGATACAAGGATGTATAAACCTCTAAATCAGAGACCCTCTTATGATGAAGAAGATATTGAATATTAGCTAGAAGAAGCTTGTACTGATCAAACCACAAAAGATCCTTTAGCCATATATCTGAAGGTCCCTGTATGGGAAGAACCAGTTGAAGAGCCCTTGGCTATATATTTGAAAGGTCATGTATGGAAGGAGCCTGTCAAAACTCCACAGGAGGTTCATGAAGGGGGTAGTACACTGTTTGTTGTTGATCTTCACAAAAACAAAACAAATATAATAAAAGAGGTGCCTATATTAATTGATCTAAGGATAGAGAAGGAAGAACCTTTGTTGATTGATCTGAGGACCAGGAAAGACATACCATTTGTAGTTGATCTTCGTGAGAGCAAGCATCCAGTTCAATCGAATGAGCCCCTCGTGATCGATCTGACTCATGCTGCGATCACTGCGTGAGCAAATTTTGTAAATAAACCTCCATGTATCAAACATCCTAAGAATATTTTCCCGGAAGAAGAAATTATGTACATACCTAATGAAAGAGGTTCTGCTTTTGATTACTTTGATATCCCTAAGGCTTATCTAAGAACTATAGACTCTTTGGCTTTACTTATCACGAAAACAAAGCTGTCACTACTTTTGTTTATTTCTTCTGAAAGTAGTACTCCATGTCTGTCATATGAGGATTCTAACTTTGAAGTGCCAGCTAGGTCGATTGGTGAAACACCGATCATTTAGGTCGAGCTGAGATTCCTAAGGAAGCTTTAGTCGACGATCCCGAACCAGGTTTCGGTAGAGTCTACTTGTACCAATTCACTCCTCAAGTGAAGAACATCATTTAAAGAATGGGCTATGACTTAAATAGCCAGCAAGGTCTCAATTTTGACAGAGGTCACCGTTTGTCATTGCATATCCCAACTCCAAAAAATAAACCGCAAGATTACTATCATCGTACTCATTCTGGGCTAGGATATATAACTCCTCCAACTATACTAGAAATTTCAGACGAAGAAGATAGTGATATACATTCTCATTCTTCTGATTCTTCAGTATGGGATTCAGATCATAGTGTGGGAGCAATATTTAGAGATGTTTTTTAGCTTATATGGTATATGGTGATCAAACAGAGGATGTTGATCTCTTTATTGAGCCTTTTGAAGTTGAGCCTTGGGCTCAACAGCTTGTGACCCAATGGAAAATACGGTTTGAACAATGGGAGCCTCCTACTAAAGATGAAGTTGTTCAAGTTAATTTAGGTGATTCAGAATCCTCTAAACCAATATTTATCAGCAAAAGTTTATCTGATGGAGACAAACATTCCCTTGTTAAGCTCATTAAAGAGTATATAGATGTGTTTGCTTGGATTTATGAAGATATGCCTGGGCTTGATACACAGATAATAATGCATCGTCTCAATATACTTTCTAATAGCAAACTAGTGAAACAACAACAACGACGGTTCCGTCCTGATATGATGGAAGCTATTGTGACCTAGGTAAAGAAACTTATAGATATTGGCTTTGTTCATGAAGAACAACATCCTGACTAGGTTGCTAATATTGTCCCGGTCATACAGAAAAATAGGAAGATTTGGGTATGCATTGATTATCGGGACCTTAATCAAGCTTGTCCAAAGGATAAGTTTTCTCTTCCAATCACAAATGTCATGATTGATAACACTTGTGGCTTCAAACATATATCCTTCATGGATGGGTTTTCAACTATAATCAAATTAAAACGTTTCCAGCGGAGGAGAAATACACATCATTGCGAACACCATTAGGGGTATACTGCTATATGGTGATGTCCTTTGGTTTAAAGAATGCTAGAGCTACATATCAACGAGCCATGAACAAAAATTTTAGTAAAAATTTACAAAAAAATGGTGGAATGCTACGTAGACGACATTATTGTTAAAAGTCGTTCAAAGGGAGATCACCTTCAAGATTTAAGAACGGTGTTCGAATTGATGTGTGTGCACCAGCTCAAGTTGAATCCTACAAAGTTATTTTTAGGAGTCTCCAGCGATAAATTTTTTGGATTTGTCATAACTTTAAAGGGGATACATATTAACCATGACAAAGTCAAAGCTATCCTAGAAATAGAACCCCCAAAGAATATAAAAGAACTTCGTGGTTTACAAGGTAAGTTGGCCTACATTCGAAGTTTCATTTTAATTCTATTCAGGCGATATCGACCCTTCACTCAGTTAATGAAGAAATGAGTCTCTTTCGTCTGGGATGAAAAATATCAACAAGCATTCGAAGATATTAAAAAGTATCTCACCAATCCTCCAGTATCGGTAGCTCCAGTGGTGGGTAAACGATTCTTGCTAAATGTTCGTGCAATGGAACATTTTTTTGGTGCACTGTTAGCTCAAAAGAATGATGAAGGGAATGTACAAGCTATCTATTATTTGAGCCGTACGATGATCGACGCAGAGCATAGATATAATCCCGTTGAGAAGGTGTGTCTTGTCTTAATTTTCGCAATCCAAAAGGTGCATCATTATGTAATGGGACAAACTATCCATGTTATATCCAGGGTTCTCACGACCAAACTAAGTGCACTCAACTCTCGACTTGCTACATGGACAATGTTGTTATCTCTTTATGATATGGTTTATGTACCTCAGAAAGTAGTTAAAGGGTAGGCTTTGGTTAATTTCCTTGTTGCACACTTGATAACAGAAACTTTTAAACTCTATGATGAAATTTTGGATGAAGTATTGGAGTCTAATACAACAATGGAAGAGTCTGTTTGGAGGATGTTCTTCGACGGAGTTTCAAGAGTGGGTCCCAAAGGCAACATCGTAGCTAGAGTAGGGGTAGTATTGATATCCCCTGATAATCTGGTCCTCCATCGTGCTTATTCTCTTATGGAGCATTGTTCTAATAATGTTGCAGAGTATAATGCTATACCTATTGGACTCCAGTTGGCTAAACAGCTGGGGTATCACGACCCGCACCCGATTTTTTGGATACGAGACGTGTCCAAGCCAGCCTACATCGCAGAGTCGACGTAGAACGCTGTCAAGCCCGCAAGAAATAAATGCTCAAAAATACAACATTTGCTGCTCATTCACATTTTTACATTTATTACAACATTTACAATATTTCTAATTAAAGAAAATACAATATTTCACAATTAATGAAATATTATAAACTGCTATCTATTTCTAGGTCGACCTCAGCATACCCAAGCCTTCCCCATGCTAAGAGTGATCGCGGCTAAATCTAAAAAATGTTGGTTTCCAGTCAGGAATGGAACAAGTACACAAACCGACGGCAATACGAAAACACAATAGAATTAACAAGACATGAAAATAGCATGTGAGATATGAAAACTGGAAGATAACTGATGACATAGCACGATAGAGAAGTAAAGGAAAAATAAAAGACATCAACCTATGTGGTGTGAAATATCATTTTCAACATATGAACGGCTAGGGGGTAAATACGGCACACTGTACCTGTCGCGTGCAGCTGCTATCATTCACGATTAGACAAATGGGATAGTTCTGGGTAGTCCACATGTATACTATGATATTTCCCCTTCCGACTACTCCGTGTGACGAGCGTGTCAACAAGCAGCAAGATATATGTATAGACATGAAATGAAAAGACTACTATGAATCGACAAGCAATCAGAAAGTGCACTTGCCTGAGGTCCTTAGCCGGTGAAACCAATAATAATCGACCACTCAATGAGCCACAATCAGTCAACACATGTAGAAGTCTCCAGATGCTGAAATAAAGAGTACCAACGTTCTCAGAATAGTCAAATTAGGTAGGATTGCCTGTCCTTAAGTCCAATTCTAGACACTGGAGTAAAACGGTAATTTCAGGCAAAAACGATGTCCACCGTTGGACTCGCTTTACACCGAAAAGCGTGCCAGAGTCAACGGTCTCTAAAGTCGTCAAACTATATGTCTACGGATCCGGTTTTCTGATACAAACCCAACCGTATGTCCAAAGTTGGATTCCGACGGGCCGTGCACAAAATCACCCGTGGAGTGGGACCGTGAGGCCCACAAAACGGCGTTCCGATTCAACTGTCTCAGAATTGGACCAAACTTGGCATACAGGACCAAAAAAATGATATGGTCCTGTTGGCGCAAGTTTCGTCTCGATCTGACGAGCGTGCACAAAGTAATTGGAAAACTTACACAGAGGCCGATACGGTGAATTTCGACGGATACGCATCAAATTCGTCTCGCACACGCGACCAATTTGAATTCCATCAAAGCCCACACGTCCACGAAGTCGTTACGCACCTTTCGATGCTTTCGGTTTGCGACCACGTCGCCCAGATTGGCGGGACGCACGTCGTATCGAGGGTTTTTGTGATTTTCTAATATTTGAAAATGGGGTTTTTTCTAAACTTTAGAGTCAAATAACTTCTAATATACTCAATGAAATCAGGTTCCATAAAAAGGGTTTTACTGTCGTATATGTTGTCAATAAGACTCTTCAAATAGATTTTCTAATACGGTACGAGATCGATCAGAATCGATCGCCGAACGTGGACGGTTGGACTGAATTAGTATTCTGTTTTGGACTGGTTTTACGTCGACTTTGGTTCGATTTCTTTGTCGAAACTCGTTATGTTTCGCCTGAACTATTAGACAGGTGTCGAGTTGGTTAGGTTGGTAGCATACCTGAATAATCGGCTCGCCAAACCGTCGAGCGATCGGGGAGAACTCTCCACACGAAGTCGGCCTTCCAACCCATCACTGCTGCTGCTCACCCGCTGTACAGCGCCGCGCGTGCAGGGCCCTGGTCGGCACTGCCATGGCCGACCGACGGTGACGATGTTGCGCGCCCAGGGTGGAGCGTGGTGGCGGCGGAGTAGGAGTTAGGGTTTGTGAAGATTTTCGTCCCTCACCCTCCCGATCTCTCTATATATGTAAACCTTCGGTTTACAGAGCGCGCGGGGGGGGGGGGGGGGGTGGGCTTTCAGTTTGCTGTGGGCGGGATTTCATTCCCAGCTCCGGCTGGGGGAGGTCTCGGCCTGGGCTGGCCTGGCTTGGGCTGGGCCGGCCTGGGCTTTGGGTTTTATTAATATATTTTGTTTTTATTTCTTACTAATATTTATATATCCTCATATATATAGATATCTATATATACATATATGTATTCACAACATATACATATATTTAACAATAATAATACATCCACAAATTCTAAATAGTTTCATAGATTTATCTTTCTCTAGTATAGACTCAGGCACATATCTATATATATACACACATATACGTATATATATATTTTATATGAATACACATACGCACATATACATATATACTTTTTATATATGTGTACCCGTACTTTTATATATATATATATATATATATATATATATATATATATATATATATATATATATATAAATATATATATATATATATATATATATATATATATATATATATATATATATATATATATTTTTGTATATATATATAAAAAAAAAAATATATATATATATATATATATATATATATATATATAGAAATTTTATATATCTATATATCTAATAATATATATATCCATACGCATATACGCATATTTATATATGCACATATACATACGAATATTTATATATATACTTATACATATATTATATGTATATATACATATATATTTACACAGATAACCAATAATAGTAAAATAGTATTATTTCTTAATAATCTCATTAATATTGAAATAATAATAATAATAACAATAATAATAATAATAATAATAATAATAATAATAATAATAATAATAATAATAATAATAATAATAACAAAATTCGATAAACCGAATAAAGGCGTATATACCAATATGTACAGTCTAAAATCTCCAAAATATACGAGGGCCTATTTTATACAAAAAGTCACTGAATAATACTAATAGTAATATTTTTAGTATTTAAATTACGAAAACTTAGGAAATATTCATTAAACCATTAAAACGAAATGCAATACCCGCATGCCAAATTCCATTGACACGAACGTCATTGGACTTGCCGCATGACTACATGGGCTTGGTCCGATCCGTGTCCAGTCCGGACCAGTCTGGTACAACCGGATCACTTAAACGTCAAATAATAATAATAATAAATAAATAAACTATTTATAATGGTCATGTCATAACTTGGCCTGGTTTTTCTAGTTAGGACACATCGATGGCTTGGCACTCCCCTACCATGGCTAAACACTAGTCAAAGCATGCTACTGCACTACCCGTGCCATGATTCCTAGTCGTCTTGTACTCCAAAACTCTACCATGGCTAAAGGCATCTACCATAATAATTAACTAAATAATTATTTATAAAAACATAATCATCATTAAATCAAATAAATGTATAAATAAATATTTTTTAAAAAAAAATTCCGGGAAGGGGAGCTATAAATCTACCCACCTTAAAGTAATTTCGTCCTCAAAATTCTAACTCATAAACATGCCTAAAATTCAAAAATAAAAGTAAAAGAATAATTCCACTATTACCACAATCTTTTTCAAATTTAATTTCTCAAAAATATTTACACCTCCTCCTAGCCATTTCGTAACTACGAATCCTCGAGGACTTCTACCGACCTTGGGTCACACTACTCGTCAAACTAAAATCTTATAATCTGCTAAACTGTTTGCTAACAATCCTGCCAACAGATACCTACTGCATATGGCGTCTATAATCCTCTTATATTTATCAAGCAACCCAAAATTTAAAAGCATAATTTACACCAGTAGCTAAGAAATATATTGATAAACTCTAAATAGTATGACCATGCGTCGCTCTGAAATAGGAAGGACGGGCAGATAAGAAAAATAACCGAGAGCAATTAAGAGGTTTCAAGGGCGGTAGAGAGTTTCCGACGATACAACTAAAAAGGGTGTTTACGAACCACTGACTTATTTGCTAGATTGGGATACTCTAGTCTAGTCACCTGCTAAATCGAAGAACTCTTCGCTTCTTAGAGGGGCTTGCAGTTCGTGCAATACATAAATTACGTTCTCAAAATTTTATCTGAACAAGATTTCATAATGGAACGGAATTTTGAGAAATCAAGATTGTAATCTTTTCCACGGTTATTTAAACATACGAGCAAGGGATAAAGGTTACGAATGGATTCACGTTCTAAGGGGTGGAGATTACATAATAGGTACAAGGGCCGATTTCTAATAGTTCAGTTCTATAGTCCAAAATGCGCCTTCGGTGACTCTTGTGTTTAAGTAGCACATGAGGCCTCAATTGGGTGACGTACTGGCGGCATGTGCATAGTGGATTTCGAGTAGGTCACAACCATATATTGGGTCGAATGAATTGAATCAAGGCTGAGGCTCTAATAGAAGTCGGGAAGTATACCGGTGTTATGGTAAGGGTTATAGCTAGTCCTTTTGACCTAAAAGTCGTACCATAAAAATAGAGTACAAGAGGACGTATTTGAGTGGGACATGATGTACCTAAATGAAGGTGGACTTGTCTAGGTCTTGCATGTGAAATTTGTTAGAAGGTAACAGCTGGTCTCGTGCTCCGAATATTGATGACACGGTCGGGGCACAAAATGATCTAAATGAAAAGTGGGAGTCCAAGGACACTAATAATCATCCTAATAGAAATTATTCTAATCACTCGATAATCCTGGTATATCCTAAAATTTAGAAGGTTTACAGTCTACCCACCTTAGAAGCTAGGATATGGCTTTAGAAAATTTCGAAATCCGGATATTGTGCCTCGACTCTTGTTAATGAAGAATAAGGCACGGCGTGACGGGATACGGTAGATATAGTCAAGTCAAGGATCGTTCCTCAATAAATGGAAAACGAGTGTGTACAACCACCCATGGTCTATAAAATAGAGTGATATACTCGTCCATTATACAGGAGTTATTGACAGGGTAACCAACTCTAAGGCACATCCTATGAAAAGATTTCTAATGACTGGGTCGCAAATTTCTATTCGTGTTGAGCCTTTCAGACTGTTGTCCCAGGGGTTCCAGTTATAGCAAGCTTCAAACAATCATTAGAGTCTCACAAATATTGGTCTCCTGAGCATAGGTAGTCTCCTAGGTTGGCATTTGACCAAGAAAAGATCCTAATCATTCTCGAACTCCAATGACTAGAAGATCAAGATAGTAGTTTCAGGGTCGAAGGGAGGACGAGTAACTCGAGGCAAGGTTCCAGTCACAGGGCTGGCCGATGGTAGCTACACTTGTGTATACCACTATCATAGCCATGGGGATACTCTATATCTATCCATCAATTACGAGCTTTCATCTTTCCAATCAGTAAAGACGAAAATAATAAATAGTTCAGGAGAGATGTTACTGAACACAATTACATGATTCATGGGCGAATGCTTAATTCAAGGGAAATTGTCAAAGCAGTCACGGATGAGATCCTAGAGACATCTATTTCTCAATCCACGTAGGGTAATTAGATGAAGAGCGAACCAAATGCATCATGGTTGATCAGACCGTGATACAATGATTCTGATTAGACAATATATTAGCGGGCGTCCCTAATAAACATATGTCTTGAATCAAGCTTCATAAAAGAGTGAGCTTGCAAAAACGAGGCTGTAATTGCAGCATTGGTCAAGATAGTCAAAGTATAAGTATGCGAGATTTTTTTTTGAAAGGAGGCACAAGTAGTTCGAGTTTTGTGAGAATCAAAATCTAACTCGATATTCGTACACGAATAACAGAATCAGAAACTTTAAACAAACTCCTTACAACAAAAGAGAATTTAAAATAGACAATTCTAACTTATGATATAAGATTTATATATAATAAAACAAAAGAAAATTAAACAGTTTACCAAATCAAAGCCTTAATTCTAGGTAAGCCTAATATACCAAACGAATAGTATATCCATATTGGATCACATTGTTATATCAAAAGTAACAGTTTACCTATAGGGATCTAGCAAGCTATCTAAATTGCATGGCCTATATAATAACCTTAACTATCCAACGGTCAATTTGAACAAGGGACTCCTAGTCCTAGTCATTATCTTAAATCATTTTAATCCTAGTTGTGAATGAACATTTCCTGGTCGCAGGCTCGCAATAGTACGACTAACGTACCATCACTAGTTTGCAATCTTTTGCGAAGACTGACCTGCATGGGCCACCACAAAAACTTGTCATGACCCGCACCCGCTTTTCCGGATACGAGACGTGTCCAAGCCAGTCTACGCCGCAGAGTCAGCGTAGAACGCTGTCAAGCCCGCAAGAAATAAATGCTCAAAATACAACATTTGATGTTCATTCACATTTCTACATTTATTACAATATTTACAATATTTCTAATTAAAGGAAATACAAGATTTCATAATTAATGAAATATTACAAACTGCTATCTATTTCTAGGTCAACCTCAGCATACCCAAGCCTTCCCCATGCTAAGAGTGATCGCGGCTAAACGTGAAAAATGTTGATTTCTAGTCAGGAATGGAACAAGTACACAAACCGACGGCAATGCAAAAATACAATAGAATTAATAAGACATGAAAATAGCATGTGAGATATGAAAAGTGGAAGATAACTGATGGCATAGCACGATAGAGAAGTAAAGGAAAAATAAAAGACATCTACCTATGTGATGTGAAATATTATTTTCAACATGTGAACGGCTAGGGGGTAAATACGGCACACTGTACGTATCGTGTGCAGCTGCTATCATTCACGATTAGACAAATGGGATAGTTCTGGGTAGTCCACATGTATACTAAGATATTTCCCCTCCCGACTACTCCGTGTGACAAGCGTGTCAACAAGCCGCAAGATATATGTATAGACAAGAAATGAAAAGACTACTATGAATCGAAAAGCAATTAGAAAGTGCACTTGCCTGAGGTCCATAGCTGGTGAAACCAATAATAATATACCACTCAATGAGCCACAATCAGTCAACACATGTAGAAGTCTCCAGATGCTGAAAGAAATAGTACCAACGTTCTCAGAATAGTCAAATTAGCTAGGATTGTCTGTCCTTAAGTCCAATTCTGGATATAGGGGCAAAACGGTAATTTCAGGCAAAAACGATGTCCGCCGTTGGACTCGCTTTGCACCGAAAAGAGTGCCAGAGTCAACGGTCTCTAAAGTCGTCAAACTATATGTCTACGGATCCAGTTTTCTGATACGAACCCAATCGTATATCCAAAGTTGGATTCCGGCGGGTCGTGCACAAAATTGCCCGTTGGGCCCACAAAACGACGTTCCGATTCAACTGTCTCAGAATTGGACCAAACTTGGCATACAGGACCAGAAAAACGATACAGTCATGTTGGCGTAAGTTTCGTCCCGATCTGACGAGCGTGCACAAAGTAATTGGAAAACTTGCACAGAGGCCGATACGGTGAATTTTGATGGATACACATCAAAATCGTCGCGCACATGCGACCAATTTGAATTCCGTCAAAGCCTACACGTCCACGAAGCCGTTATGCACCTTTCGATACTTTCGGTTCGCGACCACGTCGCCCGGATTGGCAGGACGCACGTCGTATCGAGGGTTTTTGTAATTTTCTAATATTTGAAAACGGGGTTTTTTCCAAACTTTAGAATCAAATAACTTCTAATATACTCAATGAAATCAGGTTCCATAAAAAGGGTTTTATTACCGTATATGTTGTCAATAAGACTCTTCAAATAGATTTTCTAATATGGTACGGGATCGATCAGAATCGATCTCCGAACGTGGACGGTTGGACTGAATTAGTGTTCTGTTTTGGGCTGGTTTTACGTCGACTTTGGTTCGATTTCTTTGTCAAAACTCGTTATGTTCCGCCTGAACTATTAGACAGGTGTTAAGTTGGTTAGGTTGGTAGCATACCTGAATAATCGGCTCGCCAAACCGTCGAGCGATCGGGGAGAACTCTCCGCACGAAGTCGGCCTTCCAACCCATCACTGCTGCTGCTCACCCGCTGTACAGCGCC
Source organism: Iris pallida (assembly GCA_029216955.1). Classification (NCBI taxonomy): domain Eukaryota; kingdom Viridiplantae; phylum Streptophyta; class Magnoliopsida; order Asparagales; family Iridaceae; genus Iris; species Iris pallida. Next base: position 8,977,641 of record JANAVB010037818.1, on the reverse strand, counting down.
GCGCGCACAGGGCCCTGGTCGGTGCTGCCACGGCCGGCCGACGGTGACGATGTTGCGCGCCCAGGGTGGCGCGTGGTGGCGGCGGACTAGGTGTTAGGGTTTGTGAAGATTTTCGTCCCTCACCCTCCCGATCTATCTATATATGTAAACCTTCGGTTTACAGAGCGCGGAGGGGGGGGGCTTTCAGTTTGCTATGGGGGGGATTTCATTCCCAGCTCGGGCTGGGGGAGGTCTCGGCCTGGGCTGGCCTGGCTTGGGCTGGGCCGGCCTGGGCTTTGGTTTTTATTAATATATTTTGTTTTTATTTCTTACTAATATTTATATATCCTCATATATATCCTCATATATATATATATATAGATATCTATATATACATATATGTATTCACAACATATACATATATTTAACAATAATAATACATCCACAAATTCTAAATAGTTTCATAGATTTATCTTTCTCTAGTATAGACTCAGGCACATATCTATATATGTACACACATATACGTATATATATTTTATATAAATACACATACGCACATATACATATATACTTTTTATATATGTGTACCCGTATTTTTATATATATATATTTAGAAATTATATATATATATATATATATATATATATATATATATATATATATATATATATATATATATTTATATATATATATATATATATATATATATATATATATATATATATATATATATATATATATATATATATATATATATCCATACACATATACGCATATTTATATATGCACATATACATACGAATATTTATATATATACTTATACATATTATATATATATATATATATATATATATATATATATATATATATATATATATATATATATATATACACAGATAACCAATAATAGTAAAATAGTATTATTTCTTAATAATCTCATTAATATTGAAATAATAATAATAATAATAATAATAATAATAATAATAATAATAATAATAATAACGAAATTCGATAAACCAATATGTACAGTCTAAAATCTCCAAAATATACGAGGGCCTATTTTATACAAAAAGTCACTGAATAAAACTAATAGTAATATTTTTAGTATTTAAATTACGAAAACTTAGGAAATATTCATTAAACCATTAAAACGAAATGCAATACCCTCATACCAAATTCCATTGACACGAACGTCATTGGACTTGCCGCATGACTACATGGGCTTGGTCCGGTCCGGGTCCAGTCCGGACCAGTCTGGTACAACCGGATCACTTAAACGTCAAATAATAATGATAATAAATAAATAAACTATTTTTATTGGTCATGTCACAACTTGGCCTGGTTTTCCTAGTTAGGACACACCGATGGCTTGGTACTCCCTTATCATGGCTAAACACTAGTCAAAGCATGCTACTGCACTACCCGTGCCATGATTCCTAGTCGTCTTGTACTCCAAAACTCCACCATGGCTAAAGGTATCTACCATAATAATTAACTAAATAATTATTTATAAAAACATAATCATTATTTAATCAAATAAATGTATAAATAAATATTTTTTAAAAAAATTCCGGGAAGGGGAGCTACATGGGGTGAAGCTTATGGCAAGTCTAAGTTAATAGTTAGTCCAGTTAGAGGAGAATACGAGGTTCGTTGTAAAGATCTTGTTCCATATTATCAAACAAATCTTGAAATAGCTGCTACTTTCTCCGGGTTCTTCATCGAATATGTACCTCGGTTAGAAAATACAAAAGAAGATGCTCTAGCAGGTTTGGCAGCATCACTTGCGACCCCAGTCAACACTCAGAAGTCGATCACAGTGATTGGTCGAGAATTATTTTGTACTAAGAATAATATAGATGTTCACAAAAGCTATTCGGTAATAGCAAATGTCGATTTTAAAGATTGGAGATTTTCATTTATAGAATATGTTGTTTAAGGAACTCTTTTCGACGATCCAAAAGTGGCTATCTCAATAAAGAGATGTTCTCTTCACTTCTTTTATGATACAGCTACTAAAATGTTGTATCGAAGATCATATGATGAACTTCTTCTTTGATGTTTATCCGAAGAAGAAGCTAAACAGACCCTCTATGAAGCTTATGACGGTACTTGTGGTGCCCATCAACCTGGTCCGAAACTACATTATCGGCTAAGGCATTTGGGTTATTATTGGCCCATTATGGTAACTGATGCTTTAGATTACACAAAAAAATATAATACTTGTCAAATCTATGCAGATTTTATACATCAACCTTTAGAGTTTTTGCATCCAACAGCCGCGTCCTGACCTTTTTAAGCTTGGGGAATGGATATCATTGGACCTATTAATCCTCATTCTTACAGGGAACATTGGTTTATCTTGGCGATAACTGGCTATTTTTTAAGATGGACGAAAGCTATACCACTTGTTGAAGTAAAAACGTCTAATGTCATTAGTTTCATTAAACATCATGTGATCTATCATTTCGAACTTCCTCGAAGGATTGACCATGACAATGGTCCACAATTTGTAAGCAATGAATTCTATCAATTTTGTGAGAAAATCCAGATTCAAAATATAGCCTCTACAGTCTACAATCCCGCAGCTAATGGTTGGCCAAGGCTTTCAATAAGACTATTATTAAGTTACTCAAGAAGTTTGTTTCATCCAACAAACGTAATTGGAATGAAAAACTTGGTGAGTGTCTTTAGGCGTACCGTACTACATTACGGACTCCTACCGGCACAACGCCATTTTCTTTGATCTACGGTAGCGAAGCAGTTCTTCCTCTAGAGATTCAAATCCCTTCTCTCCGAATCGCTTTATCCAATGAATTAACAACAGAGGACAATGATCGTCTACGGTTACAAGAATTGGAAGAAATCGACGAGAAATGTCTCATGGCTCAACAACGGATTGAGTTATATCAAGCCGCATTTCTAAGCTTTCAATAAGAAGGTGAAGAAACAAGTTTTTCAAGTCGGCGACCTAGTTCTTTCAGTAAGGAGGCCTATAGTTATGACAAATGAAAGCAAAAACATTCGTAGCTAAATGGGAGGGTCCTTTTGGTGTTGAATTAGTGTATTCAAATGGAGCATACAGGCTAGAGAAGCCAAATGGAGATCTAATAATGATGCCTATTAATGGAAAATTCTTGAAAAAGTACTATGTCTAAATCCAAATAGACATTGCTTTGTATTCCCAGTTGAGTTTTATACAGTGTTTACATTTTCCTTCTGGAGTAATGAATATCTTATATATTAACATCTCTTTAATTTCGAACCATTGTTTTATCCAGCAGTTGTGGATAAGTTATAAATAATGGGTCCTCACAAATTTTCCAGCGGAGTCATCTTCAATTCTTACAGAACTTTCTCGTAAGAGAAACCTTCTAAAACAAATCTCTTTAAATTTATAAAGCTGTCATTAAAGCCAAGTTGCTTTAAGGACATCTTGTTCCAATTCCCAGCAGGAGGTAGAATAATCTATTTGTTAAAAGAATATTCATGTCCATATTACCTCTGAATTATTCTATGACACCAACCTTCTATAGAGATTTATAAATTTTCCATGTCCACATTACCTATGAAATATTCTATATCATCGACTCATTCTCTATAGAATTCCATAAATTAGCCAAGTTCATATTACCTCTGAGCAAATTTATTCAGGAACGACTATCAAGTACATATTACCTCTGATATAGTTTCTGATTATATCATATTACTTGCATACAGTCGAGCACATCATAAGTGATAAGTCCATAAAAACATACTTGTCACGTCCATATTACCTCTAACGAAATACGTATATCAATTATCTATACCTAATCATGTGTGCCAAGGATAATAGGTCCACTATAACATCTATCATGTCCATATTACCTCTGATAGTGATCAATTTATATATCTATTATCTATAACTAATCAGGTATGCCAAAGATAATAGGTCTACTATAATATCTATCATGTCCATATTACCTCTGATGGTGATCAAATTTTATATCTATTATCTATGCTCAAATTGAGTATGTTATAGATAATAGGTCCACACAAATATGATACTCTCCAATGTCTATATTACCTCTAGAAGTTCCAGATGTTAAATATCTCCAGTAACATGAAAAGTGTTCTTTATTTTTAAAATTCAGCGAAGTAATAAAATAGTTTCATCTTCATCTATAAAAGAAGGAAAAAAAGAAAAGTTACAAAGCTTTAAAGATGTTCAGGCATTTTAAAAAGCTTTGCAATCTCCTTCTTCAAACTATCAATCTCAGATTGCTTTTGGTTAACTGCCCGACATTTGACTTCGTCTTGCTTGGAAGCATCATCCTTGAAAGCTGTCAGTTCAGCGCTCTTCCCATCCAGAGTGACGAGTTCAAAGTCAAGCCTCTCAACCTTGTTCCTAGCTTCATCCAATTAAGCAGCAAAGATCTTCTGATTCTTAGTGTTCTCAGCTAAGGCAGACTCCTCTAAAGCATAAACATCTTGGAGGGCTTTGATCTCGGCAGTAATCATACTCATTCGTACGATGTTCATGTCTTGTTAGAAGCATACTTGACCGAGGAAGCAGAGAGAAACTCGTATTCTTCGCAATATTTGAGAACTTGTTCTTTAAGAACCCTCTCTTGATTCACCAAGACAACATCCTCTTTGTGGATAGCGTCATTCAGTGTGTTGAGCCCATCAGATTCAATCACTGAAAGATCATGACGGTGGGCAAGACCAAGATTTACCACATATTTCCCAAGTGTGTCAAGTGATATTCTTAAATCCTTGACTACGGTTTCATGACCAGGGAAGCTTTTAATTGCCTGAATCATGTGGACAACTGTCACGCCCCGATTCCGTCGAATCGATAGTCGTCCCCCGGGCGTGATGTCGTGCGAACCTAATTTGCGATCGCACAAGGCATAGTCATAAGGTAATCCGAGACACGAGATCTAAGAGTGTACGCAGACAAATTGAATCACACATTAATTAAAGTAAACTTTGATCTTTATTGATAATGAACATTATTTGCAGACTCTAGTACAGGACTTGTGTCGTACAGGCTATAACATGACTCAATTACAAAAGAGTGCCGATGAGATAGTCGTTCCATACATTGCACACATCCCTTAATATAAAGTACTCCAGTAACCTGGAATGGAGGGATGCTGAGCCATCTCCGTTGGGCAGTTGAGAGTCTTCAAATGTGGAGTTGCAGGGACAAATCTTCGACTCGCGACCGAAGCTTCAAAATCACGAACGTCACCAAGCTAGTTGGCGCGTCCTTCCTGGTTCGCAGGACCTGCAAAGAGTGAGGATAAGTACGATCATATGTACTAACGAATGGCTAAATAAAATCCAAGCTCTGGATTTGATTCAAGAAGTTTCATAAATATGTTAGCTAGCTATTTCTGTGATCTTTCTAACCATCGTGCTCGATTTGCATGTTAACATGTTTTGAGGCAAGCATATGAAATTGTATGACATTAAGGAACTATCATATTCATCCCGTGCCACGTACATTTGTTAAGCAGTGAAAGGGTGTGGAGATCACTGGCAATGTCAAGCCATTTCGGACTATAGCTGGGTTAGAGGGCGACCCTTTCGCGACGGGTAGCGAGCCCTGTGCGAAAGTTCCCGCATAATCCACGTCGATGAAAGGCTGGCGCTTGCTATACTCGTTCCTCTCGGGCCGAATCGGTCCCTTGGCCTAGTCAACCATTCGAGGAAACTGTAGGAACGAAATCGTAAAGCACAATACTCTAGAGGGAGGGTGAATAGAGTAGGTAGCGGAATATTGCTAATTAAAAAATGTTAGCAGCAAGATCACAGAATAATAATCACAACTAAGTAAAGTAAAGGCAGAGATAAGAATGCAAACGCAAAGACAGCGATGTATACTGATTTTCCTCTGTTGAGGACTAATCCAGTTGGTAGAACTCTTGCTACCAGTTGAATCCACTATCGGTAAACCGCAAGTTTTCTTACGAAGTCCTTGTAACTTCTACAACGCGAGCTTTGATACGAAGAACTCGTCCAACTTCAAATGTGAAGAGGTATTCTTCAATCAAGCCTTCTGATTACAATCTCTCAGAAACTTCTAGACCGTACCGTACTGGCAAATCGACTAGAGGATTGTAATTGGCTTGGGATCTGAAATTTAAAGCTCAAAAAAAACTCTTTGGAAGACTGAATGCTTTAGATAGAGAGAAGATTGAAAGTGAATGAGTGAGTTGAAAAGATTGAAATCCTTTTCTATTTATAGGAGTTCCAAAGACAGAATTCTTGCAGAATTCGGGCAGAATTCGGACAGAACTCTTTGAGAAAATCTCGATCAAATCCGCAACTGCAGGAGGACCAAGTTTAAAAGAATTCAAAAATCAAACGGCCACCAACCGAACTCTGGCCGAGTTCTGTCAGGGTTAGGTCAGGTTTTAAAAACTAGTTTTTGATGATTTTTGAAAACCTTTTTGAAAAACTTTTTAAAAGCTTTTGTTTAAATGAATGTTTTTCAAAACAAAGGATATTTTTAAAAGTATTTTAAAAACATTTTGGAATAGCCTATTTGCCAGTACGACTCGGTGTACAACGTATTCCTAGACTCAATAAAATAGAAAATACATTGCTCAAAGGAAATACAGACTCGAACAGGCAAACATAGCTTCGGTCTTGAACTGTGTAGCTAGCTGTTCTTGTTCATGTCCAAAAGTCTGATACATCCTGACTAGCTTCATATATCGAGACAGAGTTTGATCAATTATTAAAATCAGGTTAACCATATGACCAATGGGCCAACAATCTCTCCTATTTTGATAATTGACAAACTATGAATGATATAACATTTAAGCTTGAAATAAAATCAAAAAAATTTCATGTCCTGTATTTTCTCAAAAGAAATGTTAGATCTTTTATTTTTCTCCCCCATTGTCACTTAGCAAAATAATTGCAAAAGAGTAAAAAAAACTCCCCCGCAATCAATGCGTAAATAACAAACAGAGAAGAAATACAAGAAAATAATCATAATAAATGATAGAAATAGTAAAGAAAATTTGAATAACATCACAGGCATGTATTTGTATTCAGACAGTTTATAATAAACAAAGAATTATATCACAGGCAGTTTATAGTAGAGAAGCAGATAAAGAAATGCTAAGTAAATAAACTGATGTGAATCATAAACCAATAAAGATGCAGATAAAGATGTTCAGATGACATCAAATAAAACAAATCCAGTACAAGTCCTCAAAAGAATACTGATAATAAAGTCTGAAATAGAAAATCTTGGAATGTCGGAGCATTTCCAAGTGTACAGTAGATAATGTCTAATTCTCAAAAGATATATCACAACTC